>JAUELF010240156.1:0-12674 GCA_031471495.1 Clinocardium nuttallii
CAATCAATCAACATTTCTTGAAGGAATCTAATAAAGGGTCATCCAAGGAACATTTCTACAAAATTATTTGAAAATCGGCCTGACACTTTCGGAGAAGAAGATTTTTTAAGTTTTCACTTTTTTTTCTTCGGTTGCCATGGAAACCAGAATTTTGAATGGATCCAAAAAATTTAGTAGAGGACATCGAGTGGATGCTTCCTACAAAGTTTCAACCAAATTGGCCAAGTGGTTAGGGAGAAGAAGTTTTTTAAAGGAAAAAGTTAACGCAGACGCACGCACGCACGACAGACAATTCGCCATGACATAAGTCGACTGGCTTTCAGCCAGTGGAGCTAAAAATGGAATTATAAAGTTTTTGTCATTTTGCACCTTTACTGATGCCACCTTGCTGCCCTGTTTATCAATAAAATCAATATGGCTTGAAAAGGTTTTTTAGCAGGTCACTTCTACCAAATTATCTTGGAATCAGACAGACAGATTATGGAGGAAAAGGATTTTAAAGTATGGGTATTTCACTCACTTCTGATGCCGCAGCAACCAAAAGCTCTACACAGATGGCGTCTTTAAACAATTTTGAATGAGTACCAACAAAGGAACATTCCTGTTACGTTGAGTTTAAATTGGTTCATTGGAATGGTAGCGGAGCTGAGTTCAGTTGGTTGTCATTTGAAGCTAAAATTTCAATTTACCCCTTTTGTGATGATGCCTGGTTGCTATGATTTTGTAACCAATCAATACAGCTTATACAACTTAAGTAGAGGATCATTGAAGTAAGATTCCTATTCTATTTTCTTAAAATCAAACAAGCACTTTAATAACAAGAGCTGTCGGAGGACAGCGCACTGGATCATTGAAGTAAGATTCCTATTCTATTTTCTTAAAATTAGACAAAGCACTTTAATTACAAGAGCGGTCGGAGGACAGCGCGCTCAACTTGTCTACCGCTTTTTAAGTTACCGAGATATGGAGTCCAAAAAGGGCCATAACTTACATAAAACACTGGATAGAGTTATTGTAAATGATTTTTTACAAAGATGTAATGGTTGGGAAGGGCTGTATAAAGTTTAAATGCAATGCATAGTAAGATATGGTCTCTTAATGTAGTTGCATGCAAAACTTGAACCAAAATTTCCAAGTTAAACAAGGGCCATAACTTGCATAAAATGCAGGATAAAGTTATCTTACTTGATAATCTACATAGGTGTGATAGTTGGTAGGGTTGTATTAAGTTTTTATGCAATACATTAAGTAAATACTGAGATATGGACTCTTAATTTAGTAGCACACAAAACTTTTACCAGAATTTAGTGTTCAGAAAAACCCAGGTTAGGTAGCTCAACCATGATTAACATTGACTGTAGAAGTCGAGTTACCTATCCCAAGTTAAAAATAACTCAGGTTAGGAAACCCAATCTTGATCTACATTCACTGTAGAGGTTGAGTTACCTAACCTAGTTAAGTTACCAAGCCAATGTCAATTTCTGCTAAATTATGACCTTGACATTGAAAATTTTGATGTTGAATGATGTCCCATGACCAAACAATACACCGAAGTTTTAGACAAATTCCAGCAGGGGTTGCGGAGATAGTTAATTGTAAAAGTGGCCACTGTCGCCGGAAAAGTGACTGCTATGTCTCACTCCACTATCGTGGGCAATACAAAAACGAGAAGATTTTGAAAGTTTGGACATTTTGCCCCCCTTTCTGATGCCGAAGCAACCGAAGTTCTCAATGGAATTTAAATCTTTGAACAATTTTGAAAGAGGACAACCAAAGGAAGTTCCTGTGATGTTTTGTGGAAATTGTTCCTGTGGTTCAGGAGGAGACGATTTTTAAATGTTAAAGTTTAAGGATGAACAGAGAGTGATCAGAATAGATGAGGCTCAGATGATCTTAAAACTTACAAAGAACGACACATTTTGGATCAAGATTACTTCTAATACTACATTGTTTTCAACTTTGCATGCTGTAGGAAAATATCCTTCATAGCATTTTGGTCGATTCTCACTGGCTATGTAGCTTCTTAGCATAACCACCGCCTAGATGGTGAAGTGTAGCGTCATTCTCAGGTATGGGAGGCGATAGGTTTGATCATACCAAGACTTAAACAAGAGGACCATGATGGCCCTAGATCGCTCACCTGATTTTTTCTCACTTTAGCCATGTTAGCACCACCACCCTGGCGGCCATCGTTTCCTTCCGATAAACTTGGCTTGAAGGAATCTGATAGTGGCCGGGTCACCATAGGAACATTTCTACAAAATTTGAAAATCGGCCCGACAGTATCCGTTTTTAAGTTTTCATTATAGCCATATAAGGCAAAATAGTCACTTTAGCCATGTTAGCCCCGCCTCCTGGCGGCCATTGTATCCGACCAATCAACTTGGCTTGAAGAATCTGATATTGGGTCACCCTAGGAACATTTCTACAAAATTATTTGAAAATCTGCCTGACACTATCGGTTTTTAAGTTTTCACACAGGCAAAACAGTTCTCTGACCGCAATGAAGGAATCTGTTAAAGGGTCTCACAATAAATATTTCTACAAAAATTATTTGAAAATTGGCCAAACACTTATGTCTGAGAATATTTATTAAGTTTTCAAAATAGCCCCAACCCCCATGGCCATGTTTTTCAACCAATCAACATGGCTTGAAGGAATCGGATACAGAATCTTCTACAAAATTATTTGAATATCAGCCTTCCAGTTTGGGAGAAGAAGAATTTTGAAGGTTTTTTTTCATTTTGTTGCCATGGATTTCTGCATGGATTCAACATTTGAAGAAATTCTGGTGAGGTCAATGAGAGGATGCTGTCTGTGAAGTTTCATCTCAATTGACCCACTGGTTACTGAGGAGAAAATATTGACGGAAGACAGACGACGCACGCTGGACAAAAGGCAATCACAATAACTCATCTTGAGCACTTCCTGCTCAGACGAGCTAAATTGGGTAGTAATTGCTTTCCCTTCTTGGCACTCGGGGTTGCAGGGTAGTTAGCATTAAGACTGACTGATTGGTGCAAGGATACAGGGACCAGTATTACTGGCAACTTTCCAAGGAAATGCTTTGATATAACAGAACAAGGCCATTAGGCAAAAATCATATCTCCGCCCCCTCGTTGCCATATAGTTCTACCGCCCTCCGGCAAACATTTTTTATGACCAATCAACATTTCGTCGGAGAATATTTACTAAGTTTTCAAGATAGCGCATTTGGATATTTCATTCAGAAATTCAGCATCTATGCTGTGAAATGCTAGACGACCACTTGCAAAAGACTTAATTCATTGATTTTGTATTGTTATTCGCAGTGTCCGAGGCTAAAGGTTTTCATTTTTGTTACAGGCGTTGATTGTGAATTACCTATTTTAAGGAAGCCACATCGACCCACTCCAAATACAAACCCAAGCATGATTTAAATTTTAACCATGTCAAGAAGTTTGGACTAAAATGCAAAAATAATTATTAAATTATTACACTTTTTTTTATGGAATTAAGTTTTTCATTCAAGAAGTCGAGACATTGAATTAACCCACAAATGATGATATGCATCCTTTCTATACAAAGTTTATTCAAACGAAGTCGTTCTACAATTGCATGTCAATATATCCCAACAACGACATCATCACTCTAATAACAAGTCTTCAACTTTGTGGAAAACTTGGTATAAAAGAACTAGTGCAACAATATATGAAAATAGACAATCATTTAATCAACAATAATGGATCAAATTGAAATTATGAAGCATAACACATACATATATATAATAAAAGTAATAGATCAATCAACAAAGATGAAAGTTGAAAAAATAATTTAAATACTTCGAGCATGTATCTTGATGAAAAAATAAATATTTCTGCTACTTGAATACAATATAACATCTTTAAAAAGCCTTAATCAATGTTAGATTGAGCCAGAAACATTTCTGAAAATTTACCATCTGGACTTTAATGGGTGTTTTCTTGCAATTTCTAAGCCAATATCATAGGATCAGCAACCTTGGACTTTTTCTGGAATAAATAAAACCAAACTTTTTGCAAGTGAGGGAAAGAAAGTTAAGGTATATGCCTCTACATAATAAAATATTTTAGCAACTTTATCTTTTATGACTTTTCAATAACAGAGTACAAAATTTAACTAAAACATAATTAAAAATGTGCTAATGAAGATTAATGTACATGTATCAAATGAATTTATAAACAGAAATTAATTGAAGAAATAAATACATAATTATTAACCATACTATCAGAATATGTAATTTTCATTTCAATTCCTCCCTTTCACAATACATTTTAATTTTGCTACAGACTATTGAAACAAACTTGGTTATGATTAATTCTTCCTTTACAGCCAGTCACTGAGTGGAGCTAAAAATTATCATTGAATGAAGATTAAACATTGTGACAAAAGAATAATTGCTCATTATGAGCAATTCCTCCTTTTGTAACAATAGTTTCGAAAGTCATCTGCTGCAGAGGCTTCTGAAAGCGACCGTTTGTTGGCAAGGGTTAAATAAGCCAACATCGTTACAAGTGCAATTGCATCGGCACACTTTAGTTTACTTCTTTCCAATGTGGGATATTAATTGATTACTTGTTCAAAGAACTTAATTAAACTGACAAGAATCATCCTATATGACCATTTGCAACGGCAATATTGCACTTTTATGGTATGAGGTTCTCCTGATTCTTAAAAGGCAATTCACAGGGAAACGTATTTTAAATGCGTTTTCAAGTGAATTGTCATGATTAAGACGAGATTCATTTAATGATTTATAAATTAATAATTTCTTTGGTGTAACCCTAACCATTTCTCATGAAATGGATTGAACAACTTTCTTCATCCAAGAAAAATTTCACTTTCATGTACCTCAACATACTATACTACCCAAAAGACAAACACTCTTTCTTTAAATTCGCTCGGTTAGTTCCCCTTGGTTTCTTTCACGACGGGATCATCTCGACCCAAAGTTCTGTGAAACAAGAATATTTACTTTAAATCAAATGTACTAAGAGCAAACTATGCAATTTTCTCTGTGCTATACACTATTTACACACTTAATTCAATGTCCTTGGTAATATATTGTATAACCATACAAATTACCAAAAACAAATAAACTTAGGAAAACAGTTTTACCGATAAGTGGGCTTCATATCAAATGATTATTGATAGTGGCCAATGCACTTAAATAAGCAAAAGCTTTGAACATATACAGAAGAAATTTCCATAGCTTCCTATGAATGAAAATGTGAATCTACAAAAGAGTTAGTTATTTCAACTTATCCCTTTCCAACCTATCTGCAGAAGAAGTCTTTTGAAAACATTGTGACAAGAGGAGAAATTGCTCAAAACAAGCAATTTTATCTTTTCCTGCAATGTTTTCAACTTTTTTCAGTAATTATACCTAGGATTAAAAAGATTTTCGATATTCTAGAGAAGACATTTTTAAAGTCGCCCAGCCCAAGGTATATGTGCTGTATGTGGGATAGGGTTAAATCAATATTTAAAACAGAAGTATCATAAAATTTGACTCAATCCTGCTTAAAACAATTTCTACGAGTTATTAATATGAAGTGAACATCATAGCAGTCCAAATGTCGGAGTAAATCATATGATAACAATTTCAAAGGTAACTTTAAAGTTAAACTAATTTCTCATTCCATGTACGTAAAGAATAAATAAATGAATTCCTTTATTTTGGTTAAACACCCCTTTTTAACAATTTTTCATTAAGTCATATCATCGCAGGAGGTTTAACCTAACAGTGCAGTTCCTGGCTTTCTCACACCAGTATCCCAAACAAGTCTTTCAAAGCAACTAGCTTCTTTTTCGCATAGACTCCATAATTAATGAATGGGGTTCTACATGTATTTAATGTATCAGTCCATTTTCAAGACAACTGAAGTTCAAATTTGAAATATATTATCCAAAATTTCAATGCAACTTAACCTCCTTTCTAATTTGTAGATGCATTTGCACCAGACGACTTTTGAAAACATTGTGAAAAAATGAAAATTGCTCAAAACGAGCAAATTCTCCTTTTACCACAATGTTTTCATAGTTGCCTGTTGCCAACTTGGTAAAAGTTGGAAAGAATTACAGGATTTTCATAATGTTCACTGAAAACCAACAACATGCAAAATACCTTACCAGATTTTAAATCCATTCTGCTTGGTGTGCTTTGTCAGGTCGTGCAACGACCCACCCTCAATAGGTGGTCATGTGACTTGGCACCCAAACTTCTTTCTGCACCCCATCATCGTTCTTACAGCCTCATCTAAAATGTACAACTTGTAAATTCATTAAGTGTTATGTTTTTCAAACATCAAAAGATACAAGTGATTCTAGCAAATGCCAGCTGATATAAATACACAACAATGAAAGTCGAAACATTGAGAATCATACAATTAGGTTCTCTACTTGGATGTTAAATTTGTAAATGTTGTGAATTTATATGCGCCGACATTTTTACAAATAGTACTTAAGATAAGAAAAACACTGTAGTCTTGAAGTATTTTCAATCAAATGAAAGCTCCTAGTTTACAACCAATTTGTTCTTTTTTTTCTTTTGAGTCAAGTGACTATTCTAATTATTCATTTCAAATGTATTGGTTGACAATCAAAGGAGACTTTCAGTTGACCAAATTTCAGCTCTGCCGTTCATAATCTTATTGAAGCATCTTTGATCAGAACTGTCGTCTATCTACCTATCCTTTTACTGTTAGGTAGGCAACTTGGCTTACCAACAAGTTTCCTATTTTGTTACTTACACTTAGGAAAAACCTTTGGTTTGCTTGCATTTCAGATGCATCTTCATGTGTATGTATACACAGCGTATTATATGCACACCGTCAGTGTAACACTTCACGACTTATCAGCTGTAAGGTTTGCCATTGAGGAACATTTAGAACAGAATTCCAACGACACATTTCCCTGATCCACATGCAGACAAACTCCTGCTCCAATTCTGGCTTTCTTTGAACCTTGATAATCATGATCATGATCAGCATTTCTTTTCCTACTGAATGTAGACGATAACTGCACATTTTTCACATGGTTGATGCTTTTCAACAAACCTGATAAAGCGCTATCATTTGCTAAAACACTATGCAAATACTCAACCTCTTTTACCAAGGCATTCTTTTCTTTGGCCGCTTTCCTATTTGTTTCCTTTAAGACAAAGTTTTCAGTTTTCAATGAATCGATCTCTTCTTCAAGAGTCTGGACGTAAACCTTCTTCTTCTCTCTGTTCATCTTAGCTTGGACAGCATTCTTCTTGTTTCTCTCGTCTAGAGCTTGCATGATGTCATTGTTGATGTCACTCTTGGATGTAGATGGTGTTTTGATTACTTTAACAACTTTCACTGCTGGCCTCCTTACCTCACATTCTGAAGTAATTGGTGTCGACAAAACCTGTTTGGAACTAAACTGGCCTACATTAATCTTGCCTCCCATCTGTTTGGTATGAACAACCCTTGACCTTGTTGATCGGATTGTTTTAGCTGGAGGAACATAATCTTCATCACTCAAATCACCATGGCAACCGACATCCAATTCATCAACAAGAACTGGTGTCAGTAAATTTTCTTTGTTAATCTGTGACTTGAAAGTATTTGCCACAGGTGTAGCAAAGTACATTTCCAGCTCTTTATCCAAGTCCGTTTCGGTCGAGTCGCACTCAAATGGATCGAAATCCAAAAAAGGCGACTCACTACATGTTGGAGATACTGACCTGATATTCTCCGACATGTCCGAACAACCGCTGTCCGACTGGTGGCTTGGCGAAGCTTTAGTGTTGAACCCTGTGTCTGTATGGTCTCCCAGCAGATTTGACCCGAAGTCGATGTCACACTTGATGATAGAGTTGTCCATCAGGTCATCTAGTAAACAAGGAGCAGAAACGTAATTCTCGATATTTGCCATTGTTATTTAAGTTGTATTTTATAATGAATCTAGTTATTAGTATTAAATGTCTAGTAAACTAGTCTAGTGTTCAAAATCTTAGTCAGCAAAAATGTGATAAAGTTCGATGATTCGATCTGACAATTTCTAATCAAATTCAGCTTTCGTCAAGAGTTAATTCATTCAATGAATACGAATATATATTTCTGAAATACAGAAATGTAACGTTTATGGATTATTTACCAAATTCTCCTGTTTTTCCCCGAGTTTTCCGTCTTTTTCTATCCACGTCGTAAAGTGCCAACAGTCTGAAGATGAATGAGAAAAGTAGTACACCTCGCTTAGAACATGTAGTTAATGTATAAATCGGACGTTTCAATTGGATAAGATTAACATAACCGCAACAATGATTGGTGGTTATTTTAAGAAATGACAACAGCAATTTTGACAACACAACGTTTTCCGACGTTTAGCCTAACCACATCTTTTAAGTGTCCGCAGGAAAAAAATAACTCTGTTAGGAGACTTTCATTTTCTTTAAATGACGGTTTAAAACTTTGTAGAATTTAATATTTTAACATGTTATATGCTTTTTCTTAATAGTATTGACAAGCTGAATAGGAAAAATGAAAGAAATAAAAAAACAAATCTATAATATCGCGTATGTATTAAATGAGAGCTGGTTCTCTAATTCTAGTAGGGTTAACCATTCAATATCAGATACTTCGGGAACCAATAGTATATAATCAAAATGGCCACTGCAAATCCAACGGATTCGGAAGAAAGCGTAGAAACAATTGATTTGATGTCAATAATTGAAGACGCTGGTGGTGGACTATCCGTTTTATGGGACCCTTTTCTGAGTAATGACTGGGACAAAGAAAAGCCTACAAGCCAGTGCATAATGCGAATTAAAAGGCAATAAATTAACTAACCCTAGGTCGACCTACCAAATTGGCTTTTAAAATGAAAGTAGAAAAGTAGCAATTTGTTTTTACTGGTATCGCCATTTAAATGGAAGAATCAAACAGCCTACTTATAATATATCAACCTGTTTGTTCTTCTTCCAGTTCTCAATCAGGTTTAGTCAAAATAATTTAGACTGGCTAGCTGTTTTATCCTTTCGGATGACATCTGTCATGTACTAAAATGAGAATTGAGCATATGCAATGTCTTCAATGTAGGCCTATTAAAATCAGTGTGTGCTTAATCTAATTCTTCAAGCCGTCTGTTCTTGCTCTTGTTAATCGACCAGTCCCTAAAAGCGATAAACAGATAGTGTAGATCTGTATCAACTCCCAATTAAATCGAAACATTTGTATCTTATTCTTCAAGCAGTCTGTTCTTGCTCTAGTAGTTCAATTAGTCCCAAAAAGCTTTAAAAAGGTCTTTATCAACTCTCAATTAAATCAAAACATTTGGATATATATGTTACAGAAATGGCAAAAATAAAATGTGGAATATTTGAAAACTTTAAAAATAAATAATGACAAAACAGACTACAGTATATGATAAATCTAACAGAAAATCAAATGGTTGGTTGATAAATGCCAGGTCCAGAATTTTCATATTTATTCAAGTTGTCTTGTTGATGCTCCTTACAATGAGGATATTTCTTTTTTCTCACTGCAAGTCATACTCGGTGAGTCGGTCACTTGCAACTGCAAAGCATCACAAGCAGTCAAAATTTCATGGAGCATTGATATTACATTTATGTCCTAGGGGATTTGCTTCAGGGTTTTCAAAATTAACCCTTTCCCTCATATAAATGGTTTCTGAATCCTCTGCAGCAGACAGCCTTTTGAAAACATAGTGACAAAAGAAGAAATTGCACAAAATGTACAATTTCTCCTTTTGCCACATTGTTTTCCACTTGTCATAGGTTAGCCATTCAATTATAGAGATTTTCCATTTTTTGACAAAATATGTTCAAAGTCGTCTGCTGCAGAATTGTAGTATGAGGGAAAGGGTTAACAAATTGCCGATCAAAATTATCTGTTAAAACAGGGACCCTGTATTACATGTATATATTGGCCCTGGTTAAAATCACTTTCTGATCTGTTAGTTATACTCCCCTAGCCTACCAGGGATTTGCCCTTGACCTGATGTCTGATCAGTAACTTTTCTCATTTAATCTGTTACAACAAAACATTTTGACAACCCTGCACGTTTAACCTTTCCCATATAAACTACATCTTAACTTAACAATTATGTATGAAATTTAAAGAGACTTTCCATATTTTTGTTGAGATATTTTGAAATTAGTTTGCTGCAGCAGCATATTTGTTTTATGTGGGAAAGGGTCAATTCCTGTAGATTTAATGATAATTTCATGCAATATAAAAGGAATGAAATGGACATTATAGTACAAAATGGCTTATCACAGAGGCTTAGATAAGGATGAGTCATTCTTATTACCCAGGTAAACTTTTTTAGTAAAGGCTATACGTTTTGGGTGCTCAAAAGAATCGCCTCACTGAAACGATGCTTTTGAGCATCCACGATGCAAAGGATTTTCGTATCCAATAGGAAATTTAAAACCAATGTACACCATATCTTTTTTCTGGGCAACTTTTTAAAACATTGTTGAAAAAGTAGAAATTGTTTAAAACAGAAATTGTCCTTGCCCAACCATGTTTTAGGACGTTGTTGAAAAAGGGGATTTTTTTCAAAACAAGGAAATTCTCCTTTCCCAACGATGTTTCAAATCAATCAATCAATGTAAAATTTTTCAAAAACCTGCAATTTTATCCAAATTTATTTTCATAAGTAAGTAAGACTTGAAATATCATATCAGTAACTTGTACTATAAGAAGTTTATGAAAGTTTCAAGTAAGGTGTACTAATCATTACACTGTTTGATTTCCAGGGATATTATGACCATTTACAATGAACCTCCGCCTGGCATGTGTATTGTGCCTGATAAAGACAACATCACTAAGGTATCTTACCCTTTCCTAAAAACAACAATTTGTAGCAGACGACTATGAACAGACATACATGTAGTTTGTTTTTGTGGGGTTTTACACCGTTTTCAACATTATTTCTGTTATATCATGGCATCAGTTCACTTATTCGTGATCCCTGGGTAAATAAACCAGTACTAGTCTAGGAAATGTATCTTGCCCAAGAGCATTCCACCATGACCACAGCTCCATGACTGGGGATCGGACCTGGGACTCCAGTTCCAAATTTCCAATGCTATCCACTAGGCGACGGTGGATTCCTATATAATGAGACATAGGCTAAAATATGGACAAATTCTATAAATAAAAGTCTAATTATTGAGTACGGTTAAAAACATTGTGGCAAATGGAGAGATTGCTTAAAATGTCACAATGTTTTAAGGATCTCACAACCAAGTATTTTTCATGCGCAATGAGATCTCTTAGTCAAATGACTGAACGGTGAGTAATCACTAAATATGTCGTATCTGAACTGCACTCTTATTCCTATTGATTATTGGACAGTTCAATTTTGTGTTTAAACAGACATGGGGTACTTTACATGAAACATATTTCTACAAAATAAAATAAAAAGTTTAGATAAAAGCAATTTAGACTTTTATCATGATTTTCAGCAGAAATAGGTTAGGATTTTAATTTTAAATGCAAAAAATGAGTGAAATTCCAATTGACAATCATGTCCAAAAGGTATTTAAAAAGAAGCGTCCCAAAATCACCCCATACCCAAGAGACTCAAATTTTCATTGCTAATATTAATGAAATTCCATTTGGCATCTCCATTCTTGTCAAAATATATCTGGTTAATGGTTAATGATTTAATTTTATTCATTGTTGATTGAGTGATTGGAGCTTAATGCAGTTTTCAACAATCTTTCAGTCATCATGACGGCAAGTTTCGCTTACTCATGTGTTTCTTAGCTTTAACACACCAGTAATACACACAGCATACTTTCCAAACAACTGGCTGCTTTTCCACATCGATTGTTGAACCATTTGTGAATGACGCTTGTTACAGTGACTTTTGTCAAATGTCAGAAAGAATGTTGGCTGAGCTGGGATTCAAAGTCAATGCAAAATGCGTCATTTGTCTTCCACCAATGGGCTAGGTCTATGTGGAAAAGCAGCCAGTTGCATGGGAAGATTGTTGTGTGGACTACTGGTGTGAGAAAACCGGGAAACACATGAGTAGGTGAACTGGCCACCGTGATATGACTGAGCTGGGATTCAAACTCACAACCCCTGGATTGACAGCCCACATCGCTACCTACTGAGCTTCTAGGTTACCCTCAAAATTCAACACATTGTCATTTTACCAATCAATGTATAATATGCATATTTTAATCTTCGATCTAACAACTGTCTCTTTCAGATTCATGCTTTAATAACAGGTCCGTTTGACACGCCATATGAAGGAGGATTTTTCTACTTTTTAATACGTTGTCCTCCGGACTACCCAATACGACCACCAAGAGTTAAACTTCAAACCACTGGGGAGGGGAAAGTGAGATTCAACCCAAATCTGTACAAAAATGGAAAAGTTTGTTTGAGTATAATAGGGTAAGTTATTTTTTATAACCCTTTCCCACATGCAGATGGAATTTGACTCCTGAAGCAAATGATCTGTAAATGTGTGTTAACCCTTCCAAACTCGCAGACACATTTCGGTGCATCGGCAGCTAAAACTATTGAAAACATTGTGGCAAAAGGAGAAATTGCTCATCATGAGCAGATTTTTAGCTCACCTATGCACGAAGTGCAAGGTGAGCTATTGGGATCACATTTTGTCCGGCGTCCGTCCGTCGTGCG
>JAUELF010240167.1:0-12673 GCA_031471495.1 Clinocardium nuttallii
ACTTTGACCTTGACCTTGGTTTGTCAATTTTCAAGGTCAAATTGCCGACAATCCGGCCTTACCGTCTTCAGCGGTTTCTTGTTTATAAGATGGAATAGAAATTTATGTTCATTTTTCTTTTTCTTCAATTACAGGAATACGCATGTGCTATTAAACACCTTGAGAGATGCCCATTTAGCTATTTTGATCAGGACAAATCTATGAGTGTGGACCCTCCTTCTTTATACTGGTTGGTTAACCCTTACCCACACATTTTGATGCATATGCAGCAGACGACTTTTGAAAACAGCGTGACAAAGGGATAAATTGTTCATAATGAGCAATTTTTCCTTTTGTAACACTGTTTTCAACTTTTTTCACTAGTTTAACTTTTATTCATAAAAAAAATTCATGCACACAACCCCTGGCATACACCATTGAAAGACTGTCTGCAATAAACTCAATTTGGAATTAAGTTTTTCCAAGGCATTTCAGGTGTACCAATTAATATTCATTTCCTCCATGATAATTCTTCTCAATAGATTTCTTGGCCTCTCCCTGTTTCTCTATTGACACTAGAAGTGACACTGGCAATCCAAGAGTTGTAACTTCGAACTCTCAGTTAAATACTTTTTCAAGTAGCAAAGCGTATTGTATGACTTTTAATTTATGTAGTTATTTTCTTGATTTTTCAGTTCACTGCTGAAACAAACATTACCTTTGGGCTACACATCACCAAATTATAAAACAGAATTTACGGAGGATGTCCTGTTGAAACAACAGATCTACCTCTGGCTTAATTACTGGTAATCAATGTCTTGTACACAATATTTTCATTGCAATTTATCAACTTTTGATATTTAATGAACGCCTTGTTGCTGTAGTGGTAGACTTTCCGCCTCGGTTAGGGGAAGTCTCTGGTTTAATCTGTGACTGGGTCATACCAAAGTGATAAAAAATGCTTGCGATGGCTTTCCCTCTTTGGCGCTCTGGAGTGTTCAGTGAACAATCCAGCAGACTGATACTGGTAATTTACTCATGAAATGCTGTGATATAAAACAAAACGTGTTGAAAGTGGCATAAAACACCTAACAAACAATTCAAAATTTTAAACATTATTTGTATTTGCTAGTTATCAAGATTTGCGGGCTTATAGTGTTTACTCTTTTTCTAGCCAAAAAATTGCATGTTACATATTTCTTAAAGTTTGGTTTGCAAATATTTCACTGAAAGTTTCAAGAAACTTCTGACAAGCATTGAGTATTTGTATCAGATAACATGGATGCACAGACAGATCTCTGCTGCAGGTTTGTTGTAGGTGGGAAACTTTCAAATGGTTAACACAATTTCATATTACTTAAACTTAGGCAATGCACACTTTTTAAAAACTTTTGTTGTGAATTTTAAACAATACTTTCTATTGAATAACGTTGGTAACAACAGATAAAAGAAATATTAATTTAATAACCAATCACATAGACACGAGATCTAAAATTCGCCAACTCGCTCCTTTATAGATCTGATGACTGCCTCATTGAGGAATGAGGTTGTCTCACATTGACCTTTGCCACAGCACATTGAATCGTTGCCTACAACATTGTTTGTGATATTTTTGAATTAAAATTTAAATATGTGCTCACAAAATTTTAAAAATTTGGTGGTCATTCCTCCATCCCCTCCCCCTTCTTGGAACAGCCCTCGGCTAGATACATAGATGTTTGAGTAGTTTCGCCAAACCGGGGCCTGGTAATTAAACAGGAAATGCCCTGAAATACCATCGAAAGCAACCCAATAATTAAAATTGATTTACAAGTGTCTTAACCCTTTCCCTCATATAGACTCTTTTTGACGCCTCTGCAGCAGACAGCTTTTTGAAAACATAGTGACAAAAGAGGAAATTGCACAAAATGTCCAATTTCTCCTTTTGCGACAATGTTTTCCACTTTTAGTCATTGGTTATCCATTTAATTATAGAAATTTTCCATTTTTTGACAAAATATGTTCAAAGTAGTCTGCTGCAGAATTGTTGTATGAGGGAACGGGTTAATGTTATGCTACAGCCATTCACATTCCTTTTCCAAGTTTTGTAATTGTAAATTTGTTTCTCTTGTACAATTTTCTTCATAGTTTATTGTTGGAACTGAAGAAAGATTTAGGAGGTGCCATAGAAATGTATGAGACAGCCCTAAGTTCCATGACAAGAACCAAGGACGTCAGTAAAATATGGGTGGGGTAAGTGATGCTAAACCCTTTCCCTCATATAGGCACTTTCTGACAACTCCATAGCAGACAACTTTTTAAAAACATTGTGGCAAAAGAAGAAATTGCTCAAATCAAGCAATTTCTCCTTCTGCCACAATATTTTCAACTGTAATCCATATTTAAACTTTCATTTATATTCTGTATTTTCCCTAAGATGGTTTCAAAGTCGTCTGCTACAGACTTGTTGTATTTGGGAAAGTATTAATTGTTTCCAACATACAAACACATGTAGTGTAATTGATTAAAAGCGGCCATTGCTATAACTGCTTGTCCAACTAAACACATGTAGTGGAATTGATTAAAAGGGGCCATTGCTATAACTGCTTGTCCAACTAAACACATGTAGTGTAATTGATTAAAAGGGGCCATTGCTATAACTGCTTGTCCAACTATGGACTTTTATGATGCAACACTAACGTAAAATTAATGCAAAATGTAGGCTTGATTCAGTTATTGAACTTTCATTTACAGAGATTTTCCATATATTTGCCAATATGTTTTAAAAGTCATCTGCTGCAGATTTGTCATATGTATCAAAAGTGATAAAAACATACAATATTCTGAAACTGTTTGTTACAGATATTTAGCCTTCCAGTATAGACAAGTTTCTGAGAAACCTGAAAGTATCCCGGAATGTCGTAAATTCAATATTCTCATCCATCGTTGTCTTGCCACAATGCCCGTACGACTAGAACTACCGTATTGGGCTGGAGAGTATGCCACAGATTACACCTACGTGAATCTGGTTCTGCAAAGCTATTTAAGATATTTGGTGCCTGAGCAACAAGTTGCTGTCCTAGAAAGGATCATTCCAAGGATGCCTTTAAATACCTGCATGGTGCTAAGGTTTGGTTTTCTTTCTTTTTTCAATAATATTTAATGATCTTGCAATATGATTGATTTAAAACATGCTATTTTCTTATGGATGTGATCTTTATGTATGCCATATGTTGCCCAGTAAGAATATTGTGTGAAGTGCTGGTACAAGAAAGCCGGGAAACACATTTTAGGTGAACTGACTGCCGTGATATAACTGAAATACCATTTTAAAAAATAAATAATTATATTCAATAAAGGAAATTACTCCAAATTTCTATACCATTCAGACGTATGCTAACCTTCTAAATATTGAAAATTCATACATGTCACTGATACTATAACATGTTTCCACATATTTCTTACACTTCCCTTGTTTGTTCAGTTATAGTAGGAGAACATTGAAATATGTTGCTTAATCCATTTGACAGGTGGAACCATTTTTGAGAAGTCTGTGCAATGAGCCAACCCAGCTGGTAGATTTGCAACGTCTAACGGTAACCAGGCTCTATACTGTTGGCTTCTCAGTTTAACATTATTATCTTGTTATTCCTAGAATTGGTTTTGGACTCTTCCAAATGCAAATCTGGACATGCCCATTGTTATGAATATTGTATTTCAGGTTGTGTGAGGACTGTTTAAAACAGGGAGACTACCAGAGAGTTATCAGTCTCTGTTATCCTTCAGTCTGTGATTCGACAAACAACTCACTCATCTGGAAACTGTAATATCTTTCTTTTTCTACCTATGTTATTCGTAAATTTTTCTCTGGAATATTAGGAAACTTTAATATCTTTCTTTTTCTACTTAAATATTTTCAATTTTGCTAAATCTCTGTTAGTTCTTCACTTGTAGTCCTTTGTTTATAGCAATGTTTTTTATCATATTTTCAGTGTGACTTCTGTGTCCATAAAACAAGGGTCTGCCAATCAGGTTTGTCACTATGTCTCATCATTGTATTAGTCTTACAAACAAATAACACTTAACACTTGATTTCTTCAAAGTCATTCGATGTGTAGATTTGTTTAATGTTGGAAAGGGTTAATCTTTACAAGGCGCGATGATCTGGTAAAGAGCGTTGTGACTTGTTGAGTGGGGAGTATGGGGTTTGATCCATATTCAATCACTACAAAGACTTATAAAGGCTCAGGATTTATTGGTGGGATAGCATTGTGACTGATGCACTTGTGTCAGTACAATCCTGCTGGTATCCCTGGTAATTTACACACCAATATAACCCCTTTCTCACAGACAACAAACTTGCAGCAGATGACTTCGAAATCAGCTGGGGAATCTGTATAATTGAAAGTTTATAAATTGAATAGAGTTGAAAATATTATTGCAAAGGGAGAAATTGCTCGTTGTGAGCAATTTCTTCTTTTGTCACAATGTTTTCAAAAAGTTATCCGCTGCAGAGGCATTGAAAAGCGCCTATATGTTGGAAAAGGTTAATTGATGTGGTTTAACTGAAATATTGTAGAAGGCAGAATAAATACCCATTTAAAAATTAACATGGGGATTTGAAATTAACTCTCTCCCACATAAACAAATCTGCAGCAGACAACTGGAAACTTTTATTCAAAAATATGTTTAACTCGACTATAAACGAAGAAACTGTTTCTGAAAACATTGCAGCAAAATTGTGTATTATTAGCAAATGCTCCTTTTGCCATAACAATTTCAAAAGTCAGCTGTTGCAGAGGTGTCAGAAAGTGTATGTGGATAAGGCCCTTGGAAATTCGAAATTAATTGTAGCATAGTTTAAGTTGCATGCTTGTTTAGGGAAGATACTTTAAAAAAACAAACATTGTAGGAATAGGAAAAATGCTGCTTATCTCCTTTTGGCATAATGTTTTCTACACTATTCTAAAATTGTACTTGATTTATGGAGAATTTCCACACTTTCCAGTAGGTAATTTCAAAGTCATCTACCGGTATGTGTTATTACCTCGAGTATTTCCTACAACCAACAAAAGAGTAGCAGATTTCTTTGAAAGACTTTCAGCAAAAATATGTAAACTTTATATAAATAAATGTATAATTATTTAATGGAATTGAAATTATTGTGGCAAAAGCAAAAAATTCTCTTCAAAAGTTGTCTTCAGCAGATAAGTCTAAATGCATATCTAAGTTGGGACTTGTTAAATCATTATGTAGCAGACAACTTTTGAATTGAAATCATAGTGATTAAAAAGAAAATGCTTGAAATGAGTTGTCTGCCTTGGCATATTGGAATAAAACATGTGCTGGTTTTTCAAATATTTGTTAAGCTGTAAAAAGTTTGTTTTTGTTTAAATATCTTTTCAGACGAGAAAGATGTTCAAGAGAGCAGTGCAAACGGTGCCCTACAGCTTGTCGATTTGGAAAGATGTAAAATCTTTACTGTACTTCAATCCTTACCCTTTCAACTACTTAAAAATGGATTCTCCACTTTTAAAAAGAATTGTTTCGATTGTTGGATTCTCTACTTTCTAAAAGAATTATTTAGTTGGTTTATGATGTAATATTTTATAGAAGAGAACAAAATACATTGAAGAATTTAGAAATCTGAAAGTAGCAGTACATTTATATAGTAGTCCCTTTCCACACAGACACTTTTTGATGTATTTGTAATGGATGATTTTTGAAAATATTGGTTTTTTTCAAATTTTGTTGTTATTGTTAGACAAATTTTAGTATATATATTTTGTCATATTTTTTATGGAGGAAACAAAAACAATGTTTCCTTAGTACATGTACATGTCGTAACAACTTATTGTTCACTTTGCAGAACTGAATGGTTTCGGTTTTGTTTTGTCTTAAAAAAGGGAGTATGGTATATGATGTGTATTTGTTGGTAGGATAGAACACCCTAATATCAGTGAACTTATAGTTTATTTTGAAAATTGTAATAATGCAAACTTATCTGTAAAATATATCCAGTCTCACTCATTCCTTTATTTGATCTTATTAATAAACTCACACAAAATAGTCATTCACTCCTGTGGAATTTTAAAAAATCATGTTATTCTGTGGCCATTTTGAAAATTGATATCAAGGGAGACAAAAGGCATAGGTATGGTGGTCCTGTTGTATCCGCTCTTTAAAAGATTCTGTGATTTTATGTGAAAGGGATTGTCTTTATAAAACATTTGTCACTAAATCAAAATATTTAATTAAAAATGCTAATTTATTAACTGTTCCAAACTATGAAAGTATTGAGAATGAATTTGTTTAATTTTCTTATTGGCACAGTTTATTCATATTTTCAAGCCATTTCTTTGTTCATTTTTAGTCCTTATAATAGCATCCTTATTTTTTATGTAATACCGTATATGATTTAGAAGTTTATAATATCATATGTTCAAATTTATAACCACCACAAAGATACAGGCAAAACAAATTATATTTCATTTTTTTAACATTTGGTCCTTAATTTCTTCCATGCTTATAGCCGAGAAAACTTCATGTGATGTATTCATGTGACTTCAAATTTCTGTGATGTCATAAGCAGTTAATAGAAAACATGTTCAAATGTGAAAGAAAAAACAACAGGTTTTCTACTAAAAGTCAATGTTTTGGTGAGGGGTCAGGGCATGTAGGATTTTCTTTTTATTATGACTAACGATTATGATGTGTCGTATTTTTCGAGAACATTGATTATTTGAAAATAAAAATACATGTAGTAGCGTTTGATAATTGGGATAACAGGGTGTCCTACTGGAATCATACAACATCCGGTTGTGCGCGCACAATAAAGAAAACACCGGTTTTGTGTTAACCTTGGTATTCATGAAAACACGCTATTCGTAGAACCTACTATATGACTCTCAATTCTTGTTTTCTTTTCAGTTTCTGATGTATGAGCTAACCCAGGGAGAGAAAGCCAAGGAAACCATCCTGGCGATTATATCCCAGTGTCAAATGCTTGGATTGAATACAGCTGATTTAATATCCCTCCTTCAATCTCCATCATAGCTTCCCTCAATTGTCCCACAACATGGCAAAAGTTTAACGTTTACCCGTGTAAAAAAAATTGAAAAACTGTTGGAGATGAATAAAATAACTAAGATCTGTTACGTAATTCTTTCCCACATACAGCAAATCTACAGCAGACTACTTTAAAAACATCAATGTAAGTTTGGACAACCTTAATATATTAAAGTATTTTTATTGAATAAAGTTGATCAGATTGTTTCAAAATGAGGAAAATGCTTATGCTGCAAATACTTAAAAATGCATCTGGATATGGCAAAGCGTTAACCCTTTCCTTATTGCAGGAGTTTTTTGATGACTATGCAGCTGCCATCATTTGAAAACGTGGCAAAAGAAGAAATTGTCCATATGGAATAAATTCTCCATTAGCACAATGTTTTCAACTCTATTCAATAGTTATAACTCAACTTATAGAGTGTTTCTATAGTTTGCTGTAGTTTTCATATGCGGGAAAGGTTTAAACAGAATAAACTGATAGGGGTAAAGTTAAACATGAATAACAATATAACAAAAAGTTCTATTCAACATGCCAAATCTTAAGTAGCTTGCCGGCTAAAGGCCGAGCAATTTGTAGTAATTTTAATTAGATAAGCAAGTAACTTTTCCCAGATACGTGTATTGTCATTTTACAGAACTAGGCAGAAAGTAATATAGGAACTGCTTTTGTGTAAAAGTCTGGTCAAAATTTTCTTGACAACGTCAAACGACAGTTCTGCAGCAGACGACTTTGAACATATTTTGTCAAAAAATAGAAAATTTCTATAATCAAACGGATAATCTATGACTAAAAGTGGAAAACATTGTGTCAAAAGGAGAAATGGCTTGTTTTGAGCAATTTCTTCTTTTTTCACTATGTTTTCAAAAAGATGTCTGCTGCAGAGGCATCAGAAAGCGTCTATATGAGGGAATCGTTTAATGAGATGCTGACTTTGTGACACCTGCCTTAGAAGTAGGGAGACGCAGATGGATAGTCTGTCTGTCTGTCCATTCAGCTTTCACCTTATTGCAGGTGACAAATGTTTTACCTTCACTTTCTCCCTGCTACATTTAACAGACAATGTTTCTTGGGAAGTAGTTTCTTGATTATTGAAACCATTACTTAAAAATCTGACCTTTCCTAAAGCCTTGGATGGGTAAGTATAACTGAAAATAGGTCTGAAAATCTTTAAGAATTTCAGGCCTAATTCAGATGTTGATTTCTTTATATTTTACGGAGTTCTCTCTCTTTGTTGAAAAATGTAAACATGTTTGAATTTTAGAATTCAGTTCAAGGCTTTCGAAATTTGAAGAATTTGAAGGTAATCCGGAAATATGTTATGGTTATTTCCTTTTAAATGTGTTTGAACCCTACTCCCTCATACAAATGATGTTTTATGCCTCCAATTGCCATAATTTGTTCAACGCTTTTCAATAATCCTAATAAATTATTTATTAAGATTTCCAGTGTCTACTGCAGGTTTAGCCTATTTTGGAAGTAGTTAAAGAAAAGCAAACTACGTATATCTAGATTCGAGTGCAGGCTAAGGGTAAGCTGATCTTGGTCTATATTATTTGGAAATATTGTTTTTTAGATGTGTATGCAGCAGGGTAAGGGTTAACACATGATCCTGGAAACTTGGAACAGTATATGGGAAATATTCTTCAAAAGATCTTGAATTTTGTATTCAATTAAGAGTGGGAACTCTGTATATATGTGTTATACTCTGTGTTATTTCAAGTGCTATGTATGTTTTTGAGTTTTGATTTTGTAAATTTTATTGCTTATTATATAAACAGAAATTGGAGCGTTACAGGTGTCGCATAATGTTTGGGGTGGATGTTTGTAACAAAGTGTTCCAGAGGAACTACAGAAGAACGATTTGACAACTTGCTCTAAAGTACAACGAGAAGAGATTATTACAGTAATATGGAGTTTTTGCAGGTTGCTCGGTTACTTCAACTTACATTGATACCCTGTATCTGCTTGAAGATATGACTACGAATTTGGCTTAGGCTTGATTCGAACATCTCCAAGAAAAGAAAGGAAAATCACAGACAAATTACAGTATGATATAGACAAATGAGTAAGTGCTCTTTATGGGTACATCTACTTTTTGTATAATGTTTTCAAATGCACTTTCCATGAAAGAACAGGGCGGTAAAAACCTTCTACCCTTTCCCTCATGCAGTCGCTTTCTGACGCTTCTGCAGCAGACAGCTTTTGAAAACAAAGTGACAAAAGAAGAAATTGCACAAACATGCAATTTCTCCTTTTGTCACAATGTTTTCCACTTTTTGTCATAGGTTATCTGTACAATTATAGAGATCTTCTATATTTTGTCAAAATATGTTAAAAGTCGTCTAAACTTCCGAGATTGGTATTCATTACCTAACTTTTGATTGCGTTTATAGAGTACAAATCCTGATGCCCCTTTCACTCATACTACCAGCCTGCAGCAGACGACATTGAAAACATTGCGACAAATATATTGACAATCTTTATAAACTAAATGAAAGCATGAGTTTTGAATGTGATGACTATTTTCCCCTCTTGTCACAATGTTTTCAGACGTAGTCTGCTGTTGATGCCTTAAAATAAGTCCGCAGGTGGAAAATTGTTAAATATGAGATCAGTTTGTTATTTATGTCTTCTTTCTGAGATTTGGAAACGAAATTAATTAGCGTTAGCCATTTGAAGGGGAAGCCTCTTTAGCGTTGGAAAAAGAGGAGACTGGATTGACTCTGATCGTATTTCGCAGTTGAATTTGGAACTGGTAATTATCTGCAGAAAGCTCTGACTCTGATAAGGTTTTACATCTCCTCGCACTCATTCATTACATATAACAAATCGTAAGAGTTAACAACATTTTTGAAAAAGGAGAAAATGTTCATAATCTACAATATCTCTCTTCACCCTAATGTTTACAAGTGTCGGATGCTGCAGATAAGTCGAAATTTGTCTGCATGTGAAAACAGTTTTTTTATTGCCATGTTTTGTTGTAATATTTATGTATACACATTTTTGTTGACGTTTGGTGTTCATGTTCTCATAAAAACCAGTTCTGCGTTGGAATTCTAATAAATTAATTAAATAAAATCATTTCCAAAGTAATACCTAATGAATATTTGTAATACTAGATCTAAACCTTTGAACAAGATTGTATCATGTTGAAATTGCATTTAATCTATTTTTGACTAATAAAAAAATATATATAACCCTTTCACACATACAACAAGTATGCAGCAGACAACTTCGATTACATTCAGGTAAAACTATGGAAAATCTCTATATATATGTGCAGATTCACTAATTGAATAAAGTTAAAAACATTGTTGCAAAAGGTGGAATTGCTTAGTAAGAGAACTTATGTGGGAAATTGTTGAGATCAAGAACATGGAGGAAAAACTTAACATCCTTAAAAATTGACAGTATAATAAAGATATATTTTGAGCAGTTTCCCTCTTTGCCTTAACAATTGACAGTATAATAAAGATATCTTTTGAGCAGTTTCCCTTTGTCATAATGTTTTCAAGAGTTGTCTGTTGCAGAGGAAGGGTAAATGTTTCGGCTAATTTTTCTAAAAAGAAATCCGTTAAATGTAATGCATTTTTTCAAGTTTAGAATTCGGTCAAGACCATTTAGAATTTCAGACATACTTGCCTTAAAATTCAAAAACAGGATAGGGACTACTGAACCTGGTGTAAACTGTTCTCGAAGGTAGTCTGAAATAGGGTATATATCGGCATAGCCAATTTGGGAAAAGTAAAATTATAGTTTCTGTTCTTTTCTCAATCAAAATGATTTTAACATAACGAACTGGTTTTATGGGATATTGAATGTATTGTGTATGTAATTTTGTATAGTTGATGATAATATTGTTACCGCAATAATAAAATGAAAATTGTTAAATAACCTCTCTTATGTACTTTCTTGGTACCGAAAATCCGAGCCCCGATAGCTCAATCTGTAATGACGTGGGCTGTCCGCAATCCACAGGTTATGAGTTCGAACCCAGCTTGGCCAACTTTCTTTCTGACTTTTGATAAAAGTAAATGCAACAGGAGTCATTTGTGGTCCACCGACGGACTAACATACTATGTGGGGATACAGCCAGTTGCATGTACAAACATTTGTGTTAGAAAGCTAGAAAAAACATGCGTAGGTTAACTGGCCGTCGTGAAATGACAACACAAATGTTGAAAAATACGGTTCTCCGTTATAAATCAATCGGTACCGAAACAGTTTTAAGATATAACAGGCAGGACAGTCTACTATACCTGTCAGTGGATATATCCGTCCATCAAGCTCTCACTTAACCATTCCAGACACAAGCTGCAGCAGACACATTTGAAAACATATTGGGATCTCAATTTTTGAATGTGCATTTAATTTAGATAGTTGAAAACAGTGTGGCAAAAGGAATATTGCAATGTTTTCAATAGGTTTGCAGCTGACATTGCGTCCAAATTCGTATGCATGTGGGAAAGATTAATTGTGTTGGTAATACATGAATTAGCCGTTCCACGAGAAAACCAGCGTATGTATCGCTCCAGATCAGCATACGAGTTTTATCGAAACGTATTTACAATTGTTTTCGAGCGGATGTGCATTGAATAGATAGTTTTAAAAGTTTGAAATAGTCGAGTTGTTCAACTTATATAAACATTTGAAATTACTACATCACATGTTTTATTATCATTTTATTGCAAAAATAATCAATTTGAGCTCCATGACACGAGTATATCATTTTACACGTTTCGTCCAAGATGCCAATGTTTTATTAGATTTTATACATGTGGTTAAAACAAAGTGGGTAGCATCTCACTGTTACCGGCTGCATAACTCATGGCTGCATTTTTTATTACTGATACTGTCCTCGACAGAAATCGTCTATCTATGTTGCACCGCCACTTTCTTAATGGTACTATAGGAGTATTTATACTTCAAAAGCCAGAGGACAATACCCTCTTCTATATTATTGACTATACATTGAACCATATTTCATATGAGCCGTTCCACGAGAAAACTAACAGTATGGATCAGCATGTGCAGGCTAATCCAGTCCGACACATTCCGTCATATGGGGGAAGAGGTACAGAGTAACGGTTCCTGAAACAGAAAATCCACAGGCATGCTTAGGCTGATCCGGTTCGATACTTTACACAGAGTTCACAATGTTTGTTTTCTCGCGTAACGGCCCGTATATAATGTGATATACAAGCACAAAGTGTCTGTTTGTCATAAAAGATGCATCAACGTATACGGTTGAATAGCGATACATAAAAGTCATGCTTGCACGGAGAAATTTAATGTTCTTTACTGTACACATATAAGTTGAACGTCCTGTTCAAATATTAGTTAACCATTTGCCTCATAAAGATGCTTTCTGACGCCTCTGCAGCAGACAGCTTTTTGAAAACATGGCGACTTAAGAAGAATTTGCTCGTCTGCTGCAAAGTTGTAACTAGTGGGAAAGGGGGGTTAAACACATCTCGTACTCTTTTTGGACAAGTTTGGATGGAAAGAAATGTGTGGAATGCAGGTGTGAGAAAGTCGGTGCGGAATGCAGGTGTGAGAAAGTCGGGTGTGGAATGCAGGTGTGAGAAAGTCGGTGCGGAATGCAGGTGTGAGAAAGTCGGGTGTGGAATGCAGGTGTGAGAA
>JAUELF010240188.1:0-12671 GCA_031471495.1 Clinocardium nuttallii
ATGAATGTATATTGTTTTATGGCTCATCGACAGCTAAGGTCATTTAGCGCGCAATTAAATTTAATTATTCATGATCCTCATGAACAAACCAGTACTATGCTAGAAAATGTGCCATGACCGAATTGCCGCGACTGGGGATCGAACCAGGGACATCCTGTTTCGAAATCCCCGACTAACTACTCGACCACAGCGGATTCCTTTTCAAAATTTGAATGCTTAATATGCCTGTACATTTGTGATGGTCACTGCAGAGATATTATACAGATCTTCACATATTTTTGTACGATATGTGTTGCTAGACCTGTACATCCCTGTAAGGGCATGGTAAATGGGTTTGGTAAATAAGATAAAAAGTGGAAAAAATAACCAATCAAATAATTAAAACCCCTCTCCCACGAACAACATTTCAAGAAAGTTATGTAAAATTTATTCAGTTCACACTATAAATTAATAAAGAGTTTGACTATGTCATTTTCGTTTATTTATTTTCTGTAATTCAAGAAGCCAACTTCTTAAAAAATACGAATGTATCACTTTCGATGAACGCTTCCTGGATGCTTACCCATGCTCACACTTTGAAATTCCAATTCCAAGCTCAACGAACCTGGCACGTTTGGATTACGAACACCATCAATTCACTGCTGAGAGATATTTATCCACCATTGGTCTTCGCTGCTTTATTTCGGGTGTTCCCAGGCTCAGTGGTGTGTTGATAGAGCGTCAGTCATACCAACATATTTGCATTTCCCTATTATACAATCAATATTGTGGGAATAGCATTACGCCTGCTTCGCTGATGGCTGTGTAAATCGTACCAGCTGTACTTCTTATAATCCGAGAAACGTCATTCTATATATAAATAATGTTGAAAGAGGAGCTAAACACTTCAACAAAACTCGGAATCTTTAAAATAACAAAACATTTTATATTAACCAGTTTTACTGTAGAAGTGGTTAAATAAGCAAAGTTAAAACATACTGGCTTATTAATCGGATGGAATAAATTAGCTTATATATCTATGGAACGCCTTTACTGTCTTATAATGTTGTATTGTATTATACGCAGAACATTTTTATGGATACGAGGTACATATTTCATTTGACGTGGTACATTTCGCATGATATGCAGAGTATTTTGTATAATATATCGTGGTCATTTAATATTATGCAGTACAAACGTATGTATATACAGTAGCATAACCATTATATAGTGCGCAAACAACGTCATATGCAAAACAAACAACATTATATGCAGTCAGTTCTTCAATATGTGTGGTGGTACTTTGATTATATGCGGTAGTTTAAACTTTATATGTGGTGCATTTACATTGGGGATGATCATACTTTCCGGCAATATCTGGAATTACTTCCGGAATATACCGAGCATGACAGATATATATGAACATCAACACGGTCTAGTCCATTTTACAAAAAATACCTTGTGGAACAATCTTTATGAAAAGTGTACACATTTTCTAAATAGACGAAGTGCAGATTGTCGTCTATGCAGACTATCTCTGATTCCTGAAGCAGACAAACTCTTTGAAATCTTTATGACAAAAGGATAAATTGCTCATTTTCATACAGTCCATTTTTAAAAAAAACCTGCGAATAGAATGGTTCACAATGTTTGAGGTGCAGAATGTCGTCTATCCACACGCTTCTTGAAGCCTGAAGTAGACAACTCTTGAACTCATTGTGACAAAAGGAGAAACGGCTTATCTGGGAAGTTTCTCAGTTTGACTCAATGATTTCAACTCTCTTCAATAATTAAGCTTTCATTCATAAAGATGTTCTATAGTTCTGCATTAACATCATCTGATGCATATTTATTTTATATGAGAAAGGATTTAAAAATGAATTTGAAAACATGTTAATGTTACGACATTATAGTAAAACAACTTTTAATTTCTCAACAGATTGTGGAAAAAAGAGAAATTGGCTCTCAGGGTTGCGGGGTTAGCATTACGACTGACTTGCCTGCTGGTGTCTGAATATATGGACCAATAGTACTGGTAACTTACCCAAGAAACCCCGTGATATAACTGAAACGCCGTTAAAAGCGGCGTAAAACACCAAACAATCATTTCAGCAACAGTGTGTGTTCAAATCAGCCTGTTTATTTGTTCTGTCTTTACATGTAAGATTGAGACTGTATAGTTTGATCAGGCTGCGAATGAACAGACTGATCTGGTTCTACAATATTCTCAAAGGCGGATTTGTAACCTTTGCCCATGGAAAGGCTTATATTAGAGGAGCCCGGCTGCTCAGTCGGTTGCGACGTATGCTGTTAATTCAGGTGTTGTGTGTTTCTATTTAGCACATATTGAACCTAAAACTAGGTACACGATGGCATTTCTGAAAAATAAATCTGCTCTGTCATACAGTTTCTACATAAGTTGAAATTCAATGCCAGATAAGGACGGGTTTACAGCTCTTCTCCCAACAGTATCTCTCTTATTATCCAACGAAGCCCTATGTTGTGGGTACGATGAATATTTTTGCTACCCACAACATAGGGTTAGTAGATAAAATAAGGTTTTTAGAGCAAGCATAACGCTACTTATTTAGAGCTCTACAAGTTCATGTTAGTAATGTGTGAACGGGGTAGATCTCTATTAAACTGTTCACAACGAAGATGTTGGTTTAGTCGTATAACATGTCCATATTCCTATGGACGGGTACATGCCATATTTTCAGGGTCGTCTCTTATGAACACATCTGATGATTCATTTGTTCGTTTCGAGTTATTTTGATCTAAACCTACACTGGTTGAAAATTCGCTAAGATCTGTTAAAGGATTGAAATGGATGGAATGGTTGTTTGACGATTATTGCAAATAAACTCCCCGGATGCGCAGATGGATCTAAATATACTAATCGAAATTTCACAAGATCGGTTTTCTCGACGAAATATTGAAAACGCATTACAACTTTATAATTGACAATTTGCTAAAGATTGTCTTCATTCAACAGCACTTGCAGTTCCAACATCGGTACGATTTTTTAAGACATTGTAGCTCAAGAAAATGCTCATAAAAAGTAATTTTACCTTTTGCCATAATGTTTTCCTACTTCATTCATTAGCTATATGTTCATTTAAATATATTTTCACTATTCTCCAGAAGTAGTCTGCTGTGGAATAGTTGTATATGGTTATACAACTTTTTGTTTAAGTCAAAAATTTATTTTGGTTACGAGACAGCATATCATGGATTCTAAAGCAGATTTTGTGAGCTTGTTAACCCCTGCCTTCACAAAGACGTGTTCTGACGCCGCTTTTGCAGACGACTTTTGACAACTTTGAGACAAATTCAGGTATTGCTCATGATGAGCAATTACCTTTTGCCATAATGTGTTCAACTCTAGTCTAAAACTTTACTTGTATATATACAGATTTTAACTATTTTTCTTCGGATGATATCAAAGTCATCTGCTTCTGATGTGTTGTCTGAAAGACTTAAACAGTATACTGTCGACTGTTGATGGGAGATTAAATCTCATGATATTTGAATAAATTTGAGACAATATGTGGATTTTAGTATGGTATAAGTATGAAAGAATGAATGAGTGTCATAAAAATGCCACACGATAAGTTTTCGGTTAGGATGACTGTTTGTTTAGAGCTACACAATCGCACATAATTGTTAATGTTTTACCAATTAGTACGCCAGTGCTTACAGTGTCTTGATTTTAACTATATAGTTTATGAGAGTGATCTCCCTTGTCTAGTGTGATACAAGTAATTAAGCACTCTCTTACACTATCGGTTCATTACATTTACCTCTGTCACAGGTTCGGACTACTTTCGGGTTATTGAGATATAGATTGGATGTCAAATCAAAGGTCATCAAAGGTCCTCCCTATCACTGGACTGAATTATACTTTCAATTTCAGAACATAAAGCATGTTTTGATAATGTCTTTTAAAGTGTCAGTAAAGCTAAAAGCTAACACGATTTCTTGTTATAAATCTGTCAGAGGTTATTCAACTTTATACAAATCACTTTCAACTTCCAACAAAATGATTTTTGACCAATGGGAGACAACCTCAGTCTTATATAGTCCCTGGTCACAATTTTCTGCCCGGTAAGCCAATCCGATTTACTTCCCTTTGACCATTTATTGTTAAAGACGTTAATTGTTATTAACATGAGTGTCGCCCTTTTTTTATCTAGTATCCATCTCGACAGACCCGGCTGCAAACATTACAATACAACAGTTATCGGGACAAATGATGAGTTGCTCTGATTAAAGTACAGTAATTTTCCCACATCCAACACACCTGCAACAGACGCTTACTTTTGATAAAGTACGACCTCCTCCACAGATAAACAACACACAGGCACTCTCATCTATAAACCTACTGGTTAAGGTATTTCCAAATGTAAAACATGATTGTTGGTGGATATTTAGAATAGGATATAGCTTCTTCACTTTTTCTTAGATTTTACATTGTGCACACACAGTTCATACATAAAGTACTTCAACATATTAAACGGGTTTTGGCGTCAAACATTTGGACTTTTCTTTTAATGTCTCTGGTTTTTGTGCAATTGTGTTTACATGTAGCTTAACGTTAACATTTCGTTTCTTTACATTTCCTCAAAAAGCACAATGGCTAGGATTTTCAAACTGCAATCATAGTTATTTATTATACATTGCATGGCATTGAATGTTGTAGCTAATGGGTGTTACCTATTTTGGGGGTAAAACAAATGAATTATAAGTGGATTTCGTGGATTTTGAGAATCAAAGATTCCTATTTATGCTTATTTAGATTGACTACAAATTTTGCACACACATTTAATGAATAATGACTTTCAACAAATTGGTTTTGGGGTCATACATGTTGATGGGTTTTTATAAATTGTATTACTTACCAACACTTGACATCTTAACGCTTGTGTTTAGCTTAACGTTAACGTTCTGTTTTTTAACCATTTGTCTTTTACTCTTGTATTGATAATCAAAGCGGGTGACGGCGAGACATTTAATTACGCGTTATTCTTGTTAATCATCTTTACCGAACTAAGACTCATTTAATACATGTTTATAGCGTTGATCATACTCACAACCTGACCAAGACGTACAATGTTCAGATAATACTTACACAAGAGTGTTAACAGATTATACCAAACTGTGTGAAATATTATAAGTTTGAGCGGGTGGACTAGAGTGACTCTAACATACATTGTTCAGTAATGCAAACGTATAGCTTTTCACATGCTAATATTATGTAACTATTTCACAGTAGAATATCTCAGCATGCATTTTTCTATTTTCACGTGTGTCTGAGTGAAACCAACATTTCATTTTAGTCACGGTGTTTCCCGGATTCAGAGTACATGTATGTTGAATCTGAATCTTCTATTACATGTAACTTTATTTAGACATTTTATCAACGCTCGTTATGCTATCTCCTGACCCATTAATATGATAACTTTTTCTTGACGGCTGATATCATATCCACTGAAACGTTAAGAGTTTCACAATATGGAAAAATAGGAAAATACTTCCTTTAAAAGAAATAAAAACAAATTAAGGCATTTAAATGTTCTAAATAAATTAATGGAACATAAAGATAAGGTGTAGTATTATACTATTCTATGTTTATGTTATATTTATAAATTAAAGCAACCATAGATAAGATGGTGATTTATATATACCATTATATGTTTAGGTTTATGTGTTATATATAACTTAAAGGTACCTACAGATAAGGTGTAGTATTAAACTATACTATGTTAATGTTTTATATATAACTTAAAGGTACCTACAGATATAGTGGTGTATTATACTATACTATGATATATAGTGGTGTATTATACTATTCTATGTTTATGTTATATATATATATAAATTAAAGAAACCCATAGATAAGATGAGGTATTACACTATTCTATGAGTGTCTCTTTTTATAAATTTGTGTAAAATAGAACCGAACACGGCGGATCAAGATACATGTGTTTTTGAATGGTGTTTTACACCGTTTCAACGATAGCTGTACTAGTTATGTTACGGCATACCAGCTCAAGCGGTGTGATTTATCCTCCTGACACCGATGCATAAGTCATGCCGTTATCCCCGCAACAAAGGGCACACATGAGGGAAGGCATTTACATCAACATTCTATGCCTGTTAGCGTGTGCAGACCGGGATTCGAAGCCTAGTATACTGCTGCTAAAGTCGAACCTCTAACCATCACACTACGGACACGGTCAATATAAGCGCGCGTAAATCAGGAATAAGCCGTACAAAGACGCTAAAGGTAGCACATACATGAAATGGAGATGCTTTTAACTAGCTGTCTGTAATACAATATAGGCAACAATAAATTGACTCGCTTCACCAGAAATACGACTCGGATGCAGGAAAGTTGGCATTCGATGATGTGCTCGGAAAGTCGATTCAGATTAAACCGCATTCGCCTACCGTCCTATCAATGTTTTGACTTCCTGTAAGGAGATGCAATACTTGACGCACTGACATGATGGTGGAATGTGTAGATCAAGATCAGACTGTGCATATTCATGCTTATTCGGATATTGAGGTGTCATAACAGTTCTAAGTAGTTTTTTGAAACGTCGAGGTTGCTTAAGTATTTGTACGGGAAGCATCGAAATAACTGACATGACAAACAAAACTTGAACCCCCAATCGAAGACTTAGAAACCAACGTCAATTAAGATCAAATTTCACATTAACCCATGCATGGGAAAAGTTAATATGTTCGCTTTTGTTTACAGCATAGATCATATGCACAATTTGATAAATATTTACATTGTTTATATTTTACTTAACATATTCTTAAAATACCCTGTTAACCTGTGTGATTTCTTATAAGTCTAAGCAGGTCGATTAAATTACATGAACCTACACTGTTTTGTGATGTCAACGTGTGCCTTTTCTGAGGCACTTGCTCTATTATTTGGATAGTCGGCTCTTAGGTCATAACCGATCTCCTGGGGTTTCCACGGTGATTTCTTTCCCAGGTTAAATCAACAAAAACCTCATCTGGTTTTATTTTAAACATTGTATCAAATGTCCCTGTTTCGAATCCCTTGAAGGGTGCTTTAGCCTTTGGGTTGTTTCCACACAAACATATCACCTACTGGTTAAATATACAGGATTTCACAATCGTTGTTACATAAATAAAAATAACTTGATATAAATGACAATTACGAAAAGTTGCCTGATATAACACTTTCCAATATACAACACATCTGAGGAAGACGACGTTGAAAACATGTCTGTAAACACATGGAACATTTCTATAAATTAAAGTGTATTTATTGTTACTTAAACATCAGTTCGTGTGTGATAATAAGAAATTGCTCTCATTGAGCAATTCTCCTTTTGTCACAATGTTCCAAAAACACCTCTCCTGTAGAGGCGCCAGAAAGTGTCTGCATGTCGGAAAGGATTAAATGTTTCACAATAGCTTGCTCGTTTTTTTTTTTTAAACAATTGCTCCCCCTTTTCCTCAGGAAAGGAAGTCCATCCTGTCATTATTCACGTGTATCGCATCCGACGAAAACGGGACTTACTTCAATCCCCGTTAAAAAGCGGTAACAATAAATCAATGATGTTATACTTTCATTTTCTATTGCCAAAGTTTGAATTTTAGCCCGATTACGAGAAAATCAACAATGTTGACTCTGTGTTAAGTATCGACCGGATCACCCTCAATATGCCGCGCAAGCTAACTAGGACAACTAATTTTCTCCTCCTGTGGATTCCCTGTTTCAGGAATCATTACTTCTATATGTACTATATGTACATATATATATTTCACCCTGAGACGGAATGTGTCTACCAGGATAGGCCTGCGTCGATACACGCAGGGTCCATAGTGTTGGTTTTCTCATTGAACAGCTTATTTAAGGATCACCTAAATGTAGACTTACAGTCAATACCCTGCTGAGATTGTGCGTAAGTATGTTTTGCTGTTTGTTTGATTGGTGTTTTATGCCGTTTTCTCAATTATGTCAGTTATATCACGGTGACACTTCACGTATGCATGACCCTTTGACAAGCAAGCAAGGACCATGCTAAAAAGTGTGCATTGTACAAGAGAGCCCGGTCATGACCGCCGCGCCTAGAACCCGGAACGCCCAGCACAAATTCCCTGACGCTGATCTCTTTGCCTGGTGTCTACCTGTGCATACATACATACCCATCAGAGTAGTCATTGTTCGCATATAACTCAAGAAACATCTTGGCCAGACGTGGTAAAATGTCTTTCGGTAACTTCTCCAATTATTTCATCTTTCTCTATTATGTTTGACAAGTAAAGGGGAATAATTGTGACCAATTTTACGTATGTCTTCTCGAGATGAATTGGTACGACCATTTCAAACCAAAGACAAACGTTCACATGTCATTTCTCATTAGAATCAGTCTTAAACAATACAAACCAAAGCGATGACATTACTGAGTGCTGATAATTCGATGAGTTACTTGCAGAATATGGCCGCATGATGTCGACCTGTATGCAACACTTCTGTAACAGACGACTTTGAAAATGTTTACTAAAATGTGTTGAAAAACATTGATGCAAAAGGAAAAAATGCTTATCATGAGCAATTTCTCATTTTGTCATATTTTAAGCCACACCCAATGTCATGCATCAGAAACAAACCAACAATTGATCGTTAAAAACTGCCCGGTTCTAATGCATAACATGGCTTTTTTGTGATGCAGATACGGCGTTCGGCGATCCAGTGTGCCGGACTTAACAGATTGATATTTCTAATTTACTTATATACTATATCTGATTTGGATAATACGTTCTATAAATTAACACACATTCACAGTTCAAATATTCTGTAGTTAATAAACAACGAAATAGATATACTATATTCAAACTTTACTGAAACGCAAGCTGGTCTTGATTGTTTCTTTGGTATTTCTAGTAATTGACTTTGTGTGCTGCTCATTTGTGACATAACGATAACAAACCACTAGAAATAAGATATCGCAAAATATAGCCCACTGCAGTTTATTGTTTAAAGAATAAATGATTTAAATTAATACCATAATTATATATCATGTACTATTACAAAAGAACATTTGTATTGTATCGTTTTGCGCAAGCCCTTTACTTCTTAACATCTGATCCAAATTCAAATTGTCCTTACACATCTAGCCTCTGGGGTATGCTAGTAAATTTGATTGGTTGATTAGGCTAGTACTCGCCCGACTTGTTCGGTGTGTTTGAACAATTTAAAGAGATGTCAGTCTATAAGTAAAAGCACATTTTTATATTTTGTTACAAGCCATGATTATTGCAAATGCAGCCCATCAGACCTTTTAGGATGTTACGTCCTGCTATCTTGAACATAAATATTGCACACATGACAAACTCGTAGAATGCATCTTTAATACTTCCTAAAGTGTCTCTCACCAGACAAAATAGTTCATCTTTGCTCTTAAACGCGAATCTTAATACCTTATATCTACCATTAATATTAAATATCTGTTTCCTGGTAATAACTGTTTCACGAATGCCACATATGTTGATTACATATTAGATAAAACAATTGTCTCAACATTTTCGTTCAAGATTGCTGTCTGCTTTTAATTGTGGATATCTTTTCTCTGGAGCATAATGATTCATGAGGTTAAACACTAACTTTCTTGTGAAACACGTTGTCTGTTTTTGAACTGTTTTATATAACGCCGCATATTCTTTAGACTGAAAACAATTAATACCGCGCGTATCTTGTATCGAACAAATGTAAGTGTTTTAATATTCTGGCACTAATTTATTGCAGACACTTACACGCATTTCTGAAGGCTATCCCTTTAAATATGTGCTTCTATACGAGACTAAGACAACGTTTGCTGCTTATCCGGCACTGCGCGTGTTCAAACTTTAAACCCCTAAAAAACAAAACAACACAACGAAGCTACACACCACTTCCTAACAAGCATGCAATCTTTTACTACTGTATTCGTGGTATAATACTGAGAGTGTCCGTCTTGGAAGCAATATACCAGAGGTTGATTCACGGTCGGGTGATAGCAAAGACTAAAACATATGATGGGCTCCGACCTTGTTGCTTCGCTCAGGATGCGAGGATATGATTCAGTTCGGCATCTTCGTTAGCCAAGGCTACTTCGTACAGTTGCATTCCCATAAGTAATTATTGTAATTAAATTAACATTGGTTTGCACCGTTAACTGGCTCAGAACGACGTGATATAACTGAAGTATTTTTTGAAAAACAGCCTTAAACACAATTTAATGAAACAATTCAACGAAGTTTAAGCCTTTTTCACCTGGACATTGCATTAAACTACATTTACGTTCGTCTTTAAAATAATGTAGACCAATTGTGTACTCCGTTTTTCTCCGATTTCATTTATATCACGGCGTCTTCTTGGTATTTTACCATTAGCACCCGTACACCCGGTTTTATTTTAATCTGAAACACTGATGCATCTTAAAGCTTTCCTTGAAACCCTGGGTGTCACGGCAGGAAGTCATAAGTACAATGTTTATACTATTGAGTGGAACCAGTATCCTGTTATTGACATTTACGTTAGAATAAATGGAAGAACTCAAACAGCATTTGAAAATAATGTAGACCAATTGTGTATGATGTTTTTTCTCCATTCTCATTTAAATCAGGGCGTCTTCTTGGTGTTTTAGTACCAGTACAACCGGTATTTTCTTTAATCCGAAACACCGATGCACAATTATGCTTTCCTTGCAACCCTGAGCGTCAAGGTAGGGTGTCATTCGAAATCTTTGTCTTTATTGTTTGTAGCATATTAAACATAGTGTAGTTAGACTAGGTCTATAACATGAATAGAACATAATATTCTATTTTCAACTAGTTGGGTACCTTTAGTTTTACACATACAATAATTCTGCAGCAGACGACTTTAAATGTATCTAGGTTAGCATATGGAAATTCTCTATAAATGAAAGTTGAATATTGAATATAGTCACAAACTTGTGGCAAAAGGATAAATTATGATGGGAAATTTTACCTTTTGGAACAAGATGTTTAAATATCATCTTCCTCAAACGCGTTTGAATGCTTCTACAAGTGGATGAGAAAGTATCAATGGAAACGTTCAGTTTCGCAATGTATGTGTATGTAAGTCAGTTGATAGAAATCTTCATGAATGAACCTCTATCTGCATCGGGTGTGTTATGTATTTAACCCTTTCACACATAAAAACCATTTCTGACGCATCTGTAGAAGAAGACTTTTGAAAAGTGTGAAAATAGAAGAAATTGCTTATGATAGGCATATTTTCCTTATGACACAACGTGTTCAACTCTATTTAATTGTTAACAGATCAGTTAAAGTGATATTCCTTATTTTTGATGAAATTATTTAAAAGTGGTAATCCATTACAATAACGTGCATGACTTGTGTACCTTAATATTTATTATATAGCATATATGTAAGAACATCAGGGATCATGCTACCGGCGGTATAAGGGTTAATTGTGTCGTTTACAGACGATTTTCTCGTACGTCTGTCTGCGATAATCTTGCTGCATGCAATTAAAGGACGTCTTACTGCTTAAGGACACACTGTCTTTTACGTGGGTATCAATTATGATGGGAGAATATATGACATTGTTATCTTCAACGAGAAAGAATTCGCCATGTTTATTTCACAGGAGACAATCGGAAACTTATATTGCAACGCTTAGCTATATTGAGTTATGTATTGGTATCAGCTAAGGTTGGTAACTGGCTCCGTATGCGCTTTAAATTTCCCTGTTCTTAAGTTCGATTTTAATTTAGAACCTATATGCAAGCATAACGGCTATCCTAAGTCGTATTTCTTCTTTAATCTAAATATATTTTAATAATAAATACATTTTGAGATATAAACAAAAAAGTTCTTATACAGCTTAAGTGTTGTTTCATGTGTTTTGTACTCTTCTTTTATATATCTATAATTTCAGAAAAACAAGTATTCGTCATTGTTTAATCCTTACTCATAGACAGTACGTCTGAGCCAGACAGATCTGAAATAATCTTGACAAAATTAAAAAGTCTACGCTCAGGAAAATATAATAATTGAAAAGAGTTTAAAACATTGTGGCAAAAGACTGAAATGCTTTTCTCATTTTCCTTTGTTTTTCTTTGGTCACACATTTTCAAAGTTATTCTGCCTCAGAAGCGTCTGATAGCGTCTACAAGAGGACAAAGGATCCAACATCAGGATGAAACTATGGGAAATAGTGAACAATTTCTCATTTTGTATAATCAATAATCGTAATTTCAATTTTAGATATTGTAAATGTTTGCTTAGATGTTTCCAACATCGTCTTCTGCAAAACTGACTGGTGTTTTAGGGAAAGGGTTGACCTACACCATGATGACCTATTTCAACATCGTCTGCTGCATCATTAGTTTATGAGAGGAAGGGTTGACATACAACATCGGGACCAATGGTTGTTAAGGGGAAGGGTGACCTACAACATGATGACATATTTCAACATCGTCTGCTGCATCATTGATGTTTAAGGGGAAGGGTGACCTACAACATGATGACCTATTTCAACATCGTCTGCTGCATCATTTATGTTTAAGGGGAAGGGTGACCTACAACATGATGACCTATTTCAACATCGTCTGCTGCATCATTGATGTTTAAGGGGAAGGGTGACCTACAACATGATGACCTATTTCAACATC
>JAUELF010240199.1:2563-12670 GCA_031471495.1 Clinocardium nuttallii
AAAGGTTTACTGTAACATGTTGCCTTTGTTTAAGATGTAAGTTTAAAGGTTTACTGTAACATGTTGCCTTTGTTTAAGATGTAAGTTTAAAGGTTTACTGTAACATGTTGCCTTTGTTTAACCCTTTCCCACATACATACAGCAACTCTGCAGCAGACGACCTAGAAATAACGTAAGAAAACATATGGAAAATATTTTAAAATTGAAGTATCTTTTTTTTTCTTTTTAGCGATTTCTCCTTTTGACACAGTGTTTTCAAATGTCGGCTTCTGCAGAGGTGTCATGAAGCGTCTACATGTGGTTAATTCGTTTACCGGGATACAGACGTTTTACACACATTATGCAACAAACGACTTTTGAAATAATTGTGTAAAAGGAGTAAAATGCTCAAAACCAGCAATTTTACCTTTTCGAGATAAAACACATACTTAGAATATCCCAGATAGTATATGTTTTGGCTGATATATTTTTTATTTTGGCCATACAATACATGGATATGGGAAGGTGGCCAGTAACCTTGGAAGAATGTACTGGTTCGGAAAAGTCAGGAAACACATGGTATCGTGAACGGGACTTCGTGATATAACTTCAACGTTGTTGAAAGCTGCGTTAAAATCTAATCAATATAGTATGCTATGTTAGGGACGCAAGGATATCAATTTTCGTTCTCGTGAGTTCCTTTTAGACAGGTTAAACCAATTACCTCGAATGTGTTCATTTTTCGGAGATAACTCACTTTGTAGGGCCATGAGTTCTGGGAAACTTGAGTTTTAATTGGCTATGAAAGCAAGATGGGTATTCAACAACAGGTGCGTCAATTGTTTAACCTTTAGATAAAACCTCAAAGATACATGAAGTATGTGAGTTTTATGTTCGGTTTGATGATTTAGATACGTTAAAGCTTACTAAAGCCTAAATATTAATAAATAAACAATAACCCTTGTCCTACATACAGACGTTTCCGGACTCCTCTGCAGATTACGGTGTTTGCGAAAGAGTGAATTGCTCATAATGAGTAATAATTATTCTTTTTTCAACATTGTTTTAAACTCTAACCTGCTGAAAATTATGTGAATAAGGGTTAGCGCTGAAGGTACGATGTTACTATTGTATTAAATTACCCGATAGGATATGTTTATGAGTTGTCAGCATTGCCAACATCTGAAGAAAAACATAAACTTTCCGGATTATTGGGAGATTTAGAATGACACGGAGATGAAACTATAATTGGGAAAGTAGAACATGCTCTTTCTGAGCAGTTTCTACTTTTTACATTACGTTTTCAAAAGCCATACCCTGCATCTGTTAGCATCGCGATACTGTCGCTTTAAGTTTTGAGAAAGCTGGATAAGGGTTAAGTGTATTTTTTGTTTATCAAAGACAGCGATGAATTAACTAAAATGACGGAATCAAAATACCCGTATCTAGAACCATCCTTCCCACGATTGATGGTGTGTTCATTTAGACAAAAATAATTATTATCTTTTTCCAGGCATCGTAAAACATATAACAGCGGGGGCCATGTCAAAACAACACGACACATTTAGGTTTGGTCTTTGTAAAAAGAGATGATCCATATTAGCATGTACTTCAAAGTAGTCTCATCACAACCTTCTCTGTTCGCCATCTCGTCTAGCATTGTTGAACATTCTTGAGAAAAGTTATGGACCCTCCCCCGATATTAAATAAAATCGAAATATCGTTTGATTTAAAAGTCCTTTGAATGTCGGTTTTCGTGTGACGTGATCGTCTGCCTACTCCGATTTCTTTCGGAGCTAAAACTCGTCGATAACATCTGGCCTCTGTTTACGCCGTTTATAATTTATTAATTGTAAGATTTAGTACCGCGTCATATTTATTCAGATACAACCAGACTTTTCACAATCTACACATGAGCATGTCCATGCTAAAAGCTACAACTTGGCCTTTTTGAACAATATAGATCCAGACCAGCCTGCGTATCATCTCAGTCTGATCTAAATATAAACAAATATATATTCACAAATATTATAAGGAGCCATTATTTTGTTGTTTTAAAATATCTTGATAAACTGAACAGATGCACTGGCTGATCTGAAGCAACAGTTTTCACAAAGACCAACTTTAACCTTTTCTCTTTGCCAGGCTACTGTAATGTAAAACTATGTGTAATTTTTGACATCGCCTCCCTTTAAATAAAATGTACACCCAATAATAAAAGGGTCACCCACTAATAAAAGGGACACCAATGCTAAAGGGACACCCAATAATTAACGGAACATATACTGATAAAAAGGTCACCCGCTTATAAAAGAAACACCATATAATAAAAGGGACAACAAATAATACAAAGAATACACTCAACTAGAAGTGTAGCCACACTGATATCAGGTTGATGTTCCCTATTGTATTGCCAAACCTGAGATGTGACAATACGTCATTTTCACGTAAAACGATAGGTTATACAGGTTCCTATGATATTGAATGCCCTGCACTGTTCGATTATTAATCGATGCGAATTAATTTGATAGTTATCTTTTACATATATGACTAGTAAAGTTATTCATTTTGTTTCAAATGTATAGCCCATTGAATGGCGCTTTCAGCAATATTTCATTTAAATCACTTCAGCTTTTTTTATATTATAGGACTGTAGATATAGGGCTTGGTACATCAATACATTACTCTCAAAGTGTATCCTCGTTGTAATTACAGTTCGATCGATGAAAATAAAATATTTATTTTTTACTAAATATCAGTGTGCGACCATTGCCGAGTTAAGCCAACCTGCGTGTTCGCCCACTGGTCTGGCTTTGGAGAGTTCCAAATCAGTCTATGTAGGTTTTTGGAAACTTCTGATATACCTTTCCATTTGGACATATTGCGTGAAAGCAGATATGAGCGGTCCCGCAAGAAAACCAATATTATGGCATCTGTGCAGTCCGCCTAGACTGATCCAGGCCTACACATTCCGTCTCTGAGGGATAGAGGTATAGCGAAATGATTCCTGAAACAGAAAATCCACAGGAGGTGAAACATGTCTGTCTGGGTTAGCCTGCGCGGCATGCTTAAGCGAATCCGGGTTGACATTTTATGCAGAGTCCACAATGTTGGTTTTTTCGCTAGAGCTCAAATGATGAATGACTGCTTTGTAAAAAAATTCATACGAGCCACATCGTAGAAGTGCCGTTCTTTGGAGATAAATTGTGTCACCTGCCTAGGTAGGAAGGCATATAGGGATCATTTCTCCATTATCTGTCTGTCTGTCCGTCACTATTTTACTTTAATACTAACATGTCGACTCCTTGGAGCACTCTTGTTATCATTCAGTTACTATCACAGTTGCAGGCTGATCTGTATTTTATTTGGTGAAAATTCACTTAGGTCAATTTTCATGACATATCTGTTTTATTTTTCAGAAAACCTGAGACAGAAGATGTAGAAAAGCACAGAATAATTATCACAACACTGAGTGCAGCAAGACTGTTGTCTGATGTTGATTTACCAGAAGGTGGGTTCACACAAATCTTATTGGAGTCTTTTACTTAAATTAAAGAATTGTAATTGAAATATACAAGTGATATAAAACCCTTAATCCTTTCCCTCATACGACAATTCTGCCTCAGACGACTTTGAATATATTTTGTCAAAAGTGACAAAATCTCCATAATTGAATGGATGACCTAATGACTAAAAGCAGAAAACATTGTGGCTAAATGTGAAATTGCTCGTTTTGAGCAATTTCTTCTTTTGTCACCTTGTCTTCAAAAATCTGTCTGCTGCAGCGGTGTCATAAAGCACTTATACGAGGAAGAGGGTTAAGATGTGTAACATGTCTCATTTAATAGAAAAATGAAAGACTGTCCAGGGTTTTCAAAATGAACCGATTGCTGATTAAAACTTAAGGTTAAAATGGCTCTTTGATCTGTTAGTTTTGCTCCCCTGGGGCACCTACCAGGGATTTGCCCTTGACCTGACCCCAATCCTAATCGGTTACTTTTCTCATTTGATCTGGTACAACAGAACATTTTGACAACCTTGACTGTCACTAGAGGGAAAAAATGTTCAACTCAATAATAAGGGTTCTGAATACTTATCACTTTGAATATGTATCAGAATTTGAAGATTTAATAAATTACAGATAGGCTTAACCCCTTTCCCACATGCAGATGCATTTTGACGCATCTGCAGCAAGACTCATAATAAGCAAATTTTCTTTAACCCTTTACCTTATATAAAGATCTTTTGATGCCTCTTTAAGCAGACAGCTTTTTGAAAAAAGAGCAATTTCTTCTTTTGCCACCATGTTTTCCACTTTTAGTCATAGGTTATCCATTCAATTATAGAGATTTTCTAAAAAAGATTACAAATACTTTCGAAGTTGTCTGCTGCAGTATTGCCCTATGAGGGAAAGGGTTAATTCATACTGTTTTCAACTTTTCAATAAGCACAGTATTACTCTCATATACATAGGAATTTTTTATCTTTATATGCAGATGTTTTCTCTGCTGCAGGTTTGGTTGTTATTTAGAAAGGTTATCAATAACAGTTTAAATAAAAAAGAAATAATTATCATATTTGTACTTGTTTTTTTCCCCAGGATTTTTCACTCATATATTTCTGGATGAGGCAGCCCAGGCTTTGGAATGTGAAATGTTAATACCCCTGGCATTAGCTGGTCCTAAAACTAGGGTGGTACTAGCAGGAGATCACATGCAGGTGGGTCTCACTTTCTGATATCCACTTTCTCGCGTACAGACACTCCCTGAAGCATCTGCAGCAGAAGACTTTTGAAAACATTATGGCAACAGAAGACATTGTTTGACACTTTCGGACATATCTGCAGCCAAATAGTTTTTGGAAAAACATTGTGGCAACAGTGGAAATTGCTCATGATTCCAACTTAACTTAATAAATAAACTACTTTCAATTGAGGGTTTCTTTATACTGCAGTCATGTTTTCAAAGTTGTCTGCTGCAGATTTATCGTATGAGGAAATGGGTTAAGCCTTTCCCACATTCATCAAATCTGTAACAGACGCCTTTAAAAAACATTTACTCAAGATCTGTCGCGGCACTACAGTCATGGTAGAGTGCCCTTGGGCAAGGCACATTTTCTTGCCTAGTACTGGTTTGTTTACCCAGTGATGGATAACTGAACTGTTGCCGCGATATAACTGTTGAAAGCGGCGTAAAACCTAAATAAATCAAATCAAGATATGGAAAATCTCTAGAAATGAAAGTATACTTACTTATATAAAGTTGAAAAACATTATGACAAAATGAGAAATTGCTTGTTTTGAGCAACTTCTCCTTTTGTCATAATGTTTTCAAAAGTCGTCTACTGTAGATTTATCGTATGAGGAAATGGCTTAATGGCAGTAACGATGAAACTGCATTCTTGTCAGTTTTTGGTAATGACTGTTCTCCAGATGCTTCCAGGGAGCTTTAAGACTAAACTGTGAAAAGGACAATTACCAATCAGGCTGCATAGAATGGCAGGCTGATCTGGATCTTCACTCGTCACCAAGTTTTGATTGATTGTTTTTGAGGTTAAACATCATTTTTCAACAATCTTACAGTCATATCATGTTGGCCAGTTAACCTATCCATGTGTTTGCTGATTTTCTCACACCAGTACTTCACACAACAGTCTTTCCAAGCAACTGGTTGCTTTTCCACAAAGACTATTAGCTTAGCCCATTGGAGGAAGACTAATGAAGCTTTTTGTAGTAACTTTTGTCAAACATCATAGAGAATGTTGGCCGAGCTGGGGTTCAAACTCATAACCCATTGATTGACAACCTGCGTCCCTACTGACTGAGCTACCGAGACTCTGCATCAAGTCTTAAAGAATGGTTTTCGTTTGCCCATTGTCAATGAAATGAAAAACATTGCATATTTATGCAATATCCAGTCATTACCACTTCATATATTAAAGCGACACATCCATTGCTCACTGTATTGTTAAACATTGTGCTTTTCCTTAAAAGATGATAAAAGACTCGTAATTAACTAAGTTCAAGAAACTGAACTTAAAAGTGATACTATTTTGTGATGTCAAATTATAAAAGTTGAATGATGTATACCATACTGATAAGAGTTATAGGTCGCTATATTTTGCAACAACAAAAAAATGTCAAAAGTCTTTTGCATGATGATCCAAAATTACCAATTTATACCACTAGGTAGTTAAAATGGAAGCTCCGTGCAACCTGCAGTTGTTGGATTAGAAAGCCCCTGTATTAGACTGTCTTTTGGCAAAACATTATCAAAATCTCTTTGAACCAGGAGAAGGGTCTGATTGAGCTTTTTCTTCTGGTTACTGTCATGCAAATATGAACTCTGTAATTATATAAAGTTTCTATTAATTAAAATTACTCGAAGATGTCATTACAATTGTTGAAGATATTGCAAAATTGTTCTTAATCTTTTTTTCAGATGAGCCCAGAGGCCTTCTCTGACTTTGGACGACAGCAACAATTCCATAAATCTCTGTTGGAGAGAATGTATGATTTATATCCAGATACAAGCCCCAGTAAAGTGATGTTGTGTGAAAATTACAGATCAAATCGTGCAATTATTGAGTTCACATCAGAACTTTTTTATGAGTATAAACTGAAAGCATCTAAAGATCCAATAGCTCACAGTGTTTACTATCCCCTAACGTTCTTTACTGCTAGAGGAGAAGAGGTTCAGCATGAAAACAGTTCAGGATATTACAATACAGCCGAGGTATGTTGACATATTTAACCTTTTGCCATATACAACAATAAATATGAAAATTCTCCATTATATGAAAGTATTGGTATTGAAAAGAGTCTAAAACATTGTGGCAAAATGTTTTCAAAAGTCAGCTCATATCATATCTGATTCTTATGAAACTTCATACATGTGTTCACAAGCATTGCATAGGATTTTCAAGAAACTTGGCAAAAGCGTTTAACATGCTGAGGCGGTGTGTCGCGCATATGACCCAGGCCTGTTCCTCATTACACAAAACATACTTAAAATGATGTATGTTTTGTTAAACTTCAGAATAATAGGGTATCTCAAAAATAAAAACAAAATGTTAGGTTATTGTACTTTGACATTTACAACCACTTCGGTATTGCAGAAGGCCCTTAATTTACGGCTATCATGTAAACTCTTTGTTAGTCGATGTTGCAATTGAATGGAAGAGCACTATTTCTGTGACAAAAACTTTGAAGTGGACTCAATTTCCTGCGAGCGTCTTGTATTAGTGTCCAATCGAAGTCATTGCTCTAGTGAATTTCTGATCTGATTGTTTTTAAACTTATCACACATATGTTTACAAGTATTGCTTCTTGTACGAATTTGAATTTCACTGACCTAGGTCAAAGGACAATGAATATAATCTGTCTTTACAAAATGATATCATTGCTCTTGCTCTTTCTTTTATGTATGGAGCAGGTTCATGTCTAAGCGACCTTGGTCAAAGGTCACAGTGACTATAATATATCTGTCAAAAAGGCTTCATCGCTCAATCACATTACACAGTTTTAGTGTCAAGAGAGCTTGAATAGATTCACGTTTTACTGACTTAGGTCATGGGTCAAGGTCACTCACAATGATTATAATACATTACTATCAAAAGACATCATTGCGCTAGCACTTTGGTTTGGGGACAGAATTCCTTCATACTGTATATAAAGGTTGACTGTCAAGAGAACTTGGACAGGTTTGTGTTTCATTGATGTAGGTCAGTAAAATCCACTATAATATATCTGTACCATACGGGTAATTGCTCAAGCACTTTTATTTGTTTACTGTAGTCCTTAATACTTCATACCACAGGTCCAGTGTAAAACTAGCCTGGATGGGTTTGCATTTTACTGACAAAGGTCAATGTCACAGTGACTATAATATGTCTGTATGACATTTGTGGACAAAAGTCCTTCATACTTCTTACACAAGTTCAGTGTCGAGAGAGCTTGGATGAGTTCACTTTCACTAAAGTAAGCCAACGGTCAATGTCACTGAATATATTCCATCTACAAAACAACCTTGTGAGGGAATTATAACGTTGCTTTTGTTTTGATATTGAGCTACTAATTTTTACGCCATGTTTCATTAGTTTATCATGTAGTAGGTATCACACGGATAATATGTTTATGTATTGTTTGAGAGAGATTGTATTTTTACAGATCTATGAGGTTATAGAACAAGTTGAACATCTACAGAAACACTGGCCCCCTAGCTGGGGAGAACTAGATGACAGTGGAATATGTGTAGTGGCTCCATATTCGGATCAGGTAAATTCTTATACCTAACCCTTTCCCATTTGCAGAAGCATTTTGATGAATCAAAAGAAGATGACTTTTGAAATCATTTTGGCAAAAGGAGAAATTGCTCTTAATGAGCAATTTCTCCTTTTTCCACAATTACTTTCAATAAGTATACATTCCTTTAAAGGGAATCTTCATACTTTTGCTGAGACGATTTCAAAGTTATCTGCTGCAAATTTGTTGTATGTGGGAAAGAATTTTTGGGAAAGAATTTTTTTCCACATACAATAAATCTGCTACTGACAACTTTGATGAAATCTAGACAAAAATATGAATAGTCTTTATGAATGAAAGAATAATGTTTAAACATAGTTGAAAACATTGTGGCAAAGAAAGCATTGTTCACAAAAGCCAAACTTGTTTTTTTCCTGAACAATATCCCGATGACTCAACTAAACCCAATAATAATGATGATGATACATGTAATAATAAAGACGTTATTTATACAAAGAATTTACACCCATTGTCACATATTCAATGCAGTCAGGGGCAGATGTATTTCTAGCCAAATAAAGGGTTTTAGGGACTACTTGGCTGTAGATCAGCCTGGCCCGTAGATGTATTTGGCTTTATTATGTCTCCCATACATGGGGATGACATATTGTATTTGCCTGTTCCTTCCGTCCGTCACATTTGTTTCAGCTTTAAAACTGAAGAGCGCTTGGGCATAGGAACTTCATACTTGGTATGCAGGTTGGTCATGACCAGTAGATGACCCCTATTGATTTTGATGTTGGAAGGTCAAAGGTCAAGGTCATGGTGACCATTATAGGTTAAAATTGGTTTCTGCTCAATAACTGAAGAACGCTTGGGCCGAGGTCAGTACATCTCAAGTCAAGGTCACAGTGACATTGAGCTGAAAAATTGTTTTTGCTTAATAACTGTAAAATGCTTTGGCCACAGAAGTTAATACTTGGTGTGCGGGTTTAGTCACCACCAGCAGATCTTGTGCATCATATGCAATACATGTCCACTATTGTCTACAAGTTAATAGGCCAAACTTCAAAGTCACTGTTGCTTCATCTCCAGTCCAAAACTAAAAATTCATCTGCATGATTTCTTTTTCTCCCCTACAACCACACAAATAGGGAGACAAGTGCTTTTTCAAAAAAGCAATTTCTAGTTTATTTATAGAGGTTTTTTTATAATTTTCCCTAGATGTTTTTAAAGTTAAATTTACAAGAAGTATTACAGATACAAAGTGCTCTAGACTTGATGCAAAACAGTTGTTTCATGATCTCACAACAAAATATTACTGCCACAGTTTTGCATGAATCTACAGAACATGTCTGCAATTTCCTGGAAATCATTCTCGTTTCTTTCATTTACTGAGTACTGCACAATATATTTAAAACGTTTTGAGACAGATAGACAAACCTTGGACGCTTCATCTAATTTACCAAGAAATTATTGCATGGACAGGCCTTTGTTTAAACCCTTCCCCACAAATGACAGATTATTTATATTTGTGACAAAAGGAGAAATTGCTCATTCTGATTTGTTTCTTGTTTTTTGCTGAAATACTTTCCAGAGTGATCTATTGCAAATACATGCGTAACAATGTATTTGCTTATAGGAAAGTTAACCTTTTCCCTCATATAGACGCTTTCTGACGCCTCTGCAGCAGACTGCTTTTTGAAAACATAGTGACAATGGTAGAAATTGCTCAAAACGAGCAATTTCTCCTTGTGCCACTATGTTTTTCCATTTTTTACGAATTATATTTTATCAAAATATAATGCGGTTAACGCGATCATGTTGATAAGCGGAAGTCACGGTCAAACTACACTTCCGCTTAGAATACACATTAGCTGCACCTA
>JAUELF010240210.1:0-12670 GCA_031471495.1 Clinocardium nuttallii
GGCCGCCGTGATATGACTGAGAAATTGTTAAAAACGGCGTTAAACCCCAATCAATCAATCACTTATTATACTCTCATATTTTGTGAAACTTTCAACTCTCTTGATCTTAGCACTTTTCAAATAATACGAATTTCATGAAACGAATATAATTTTGTGTGGGGAAAAAATATTGATACTCTTAAAGTGAGTGTACACAATTTATAATGAGTAGAGTTGAAAACATTTTTGACCATGAAGGTATTGGTCAGTTGAGTGACATCGGACCTTTCCTGGTGTTGCTTTGGCGACGACAACATTCCAAATGGAAGATAAAATCGAAATATAAGAAAACGTCCTGGCGTAAGATGTCTGGAAAACAATTCACATTGGCCATGTCTTATGAATAAAGTTTGAAGAAATACACACGTTATCATGAGTCCTAGCGAACTATTTATTAACCCTTTCCAACATACAACACATCTATAGCATTTTAACAAAAAGATGAACAATCGATTGATGATTTTGGTGTAACACTATTTTTAACAATTTTTCATTCATAGCACGGCGGCCAGGTAACCTACTCATGGCTTTCTCGCACCAGTTCTCCACTTAGCAACATTGTTTCAAAGCAACTGGCTCTTTTTCCACATATACTTTTAGCCCATCGTTGGAAGACGAATGACACGTGTCACAGTGACCTTTGTCAATCGACAGAGGCTTAAGGGTAGCATATTGCAAGTATTTATTAAAATGGTGAAATATCTGCATACAGATAAAATATCAAACCAGGATGGTTATGATAAGACTGCTGTCTCCACTGCTTGAAATGATCAAATCTTTAAAATACATTTGAGACCATCATGGTCGATCTACAAAACGAGAGCAACCATAGACAAAATATCATAACATGCAAGAAGTAAGTTATTTCATTTCCGTTATAGTTTATATTGTGGAACTACATAAAGGCAGTTCACAATACCCTCATTGACCGGCCAGTTCCCGATAGTGGATTATGACTTAGCTTGTAAGGGTTGTAAGTGCGAACTCAAGAGCGGCAAAGGATTGTTTCTGACGTTTGAAAAACGTCAATACTACAATCTTTATTCGTTAAATCACAATATACCATGTTAGGCAACAACAATGTTCTGCGTGACCGTATGAATTTAACGCGTATCAAAGGTATGGAAAGGAAAAAACAACAATCGACTTTGATTCAGACAAGATTGTGTTGTAGTTGATTACATTTGTGATTGCAACGGTTTAATTTTGGGGCGTGGTTTCTTGCGAAGTAAACACACAACGCTGTCTTTATTTAATGTTATACTTTCCATATGATTAAAAACTTGGTTAAAACGTCGTTAAATCACTATGAACCATGTGAATGCAATTAACAATGCATGACCGAAGGAAATCAACGCGTATCAAGGGTATAAAAAGTTGTTGATTACATTCGTGATTGTAATGGTGTAATTTGGACGGATGGTTTCTTGTGAAGTAAACAAACAATGGTGTCTTATTCAATGTAATGGCTTCTCATTTGTCGGGATTGGGTCTTTTTATCTTGTTACCTATCCTTAGAGAATATTCTGGCATCTGTATTATTATATGGCTAGGTTGATACCGGAAAATCCTTGAAATAAAAAATGTTGTTACGATCGTTGAATATTAATATTTTGGCTTATGTTCCAGGAAAACTTTACCTCGACGTAATTATTGACGTCGTGTTGTCAGTATTGAATATATTTCAATGTTGTACCATTGGCTTGCGTAATCGAATAGGGAGCATTGGTTGGCCAACTTTGTAGGATAGATCCAAGTTTTTAAGTTAAATCTGTTTTTACAAAACGTTTAATATAATACGCGAATAACCCAGTAGGCGTCAGAGGTTTCATTGCCGATTGTTGCCGACTATAACCTTACCAATGTTATAAGTTCATAAATAGCAGACGGAATATTTCCTATCAAAACAATGTGGAAAAATACAATAAATAAACAAGTACATGTGTACTATAGTACTGGAATATATCGAAATATAACAGAAAATTGTTCAGTATGTCTTTTCCCAAAGTTACATCAAACATTTAATGAAATTGTCCCTTCCAAGATATGGTATTTTCTAAATCAAACAAATTTAATGCCGCAATGTAAGACGATAATTCAAATGATAAGTTTCATGTTTAACTGTATTTCAGTAACATGTAGAACATGTGGTATGTATACTTACCATTTAGTAATACATGTTCGGCACTATCAACTACCTATATTTATGAATGAAACACCACAACATAAAGTTTTACATATTTTGTCTGACTTCTGAAAATTCTGTATGTGAAGACACCGCGGGCAAGTATGTAAATAAGCTGTGTTCATGTACTCATGCAATGTGGACTTAAATCCAATATTTATGTCTACGACTGGTTAATATAGAAATGAGATTATATTATGTATGTATTACATGGATTTTTCTCTAAAAAGACAACTCTGTGGCAAACAATTTTTTAATTTGCTGTAGTAACGGAAGCCTTTATTCAATATTGCGAGATTGCTAACTTTTCAAGCTTTGCCATGAACTTTACATGTATGCCTGAATACTTTATTCTAAATTTTGTCATCAGATGGCTAAAATTGAATAGATGCTCTATTAGTCTCATCACATATAAGCATTAAACCTTAACTTAATATATGTTGATAATTTAGTACCTATGTTTTTATCTAATTTAAACCGTTTAAGAAACGTCAGCTTGTATGACACGTTATAGTTGCAGTTAATGTTAAGCAAACTGTAAACCAAATGGTTTCAGAACTAACTTGTCATTTCATGACTTAACCGCACATGCTGAGTATCACATATATCTTAGCATATAAAACGTCTAATCCCTACATCAAAATGGACCCTTTCTGTTCTTGATAAACTTTAATTATAGACTATGGTAGCCAGGTGAGCAATGAAGGCACATACTGGCTTTCTTGTTTAAAATAAAGGGACATTTGGCCTTCTTGTTCAACATACTAAGATCCTGTCTGTTTGGACAGGTCATTAAAATGGCATGAACTGCATCTGCTTCCTATAAGTCATGCTTTAAAATCATGCGCGGCGTCTTTGATGCTTTGGATCAAAATTCGTCTTGTTGTATGTTTGGAAAAAGACCAGCCCGTGCTTCTACGCTAAAGTTCAGAATGTATACTACTTTCAAGAAGGTTCTTGCCACACTGCTGAAGATGCGTCTGTTTATGGGAACAAAGTTACTAAGCTTGGCATCGACTTTACGTAAAGTTCACTGCCAATTTATAAAAGCGTTAAGAGCGACAGAAATTGACCAAAGCCGAACATACATGTTGCCATCAAGTCGCGGTAAGGCTTAAATCTATGAGTTGCGTACATACAGCATCGGAATTATTTCGAACTCGCAGTTGCCTAAAGTAGTTACTGTCCAAATAACGAAGCAGCACTATTTCATTGAGGTGAGAAATCGGAGAGGTATATTTTTATTTGCTTTCAGTTTCAGGTTTTAAGGTGTCATATATGTGTATTCATTTATGTTATTACATGACTGTTTTGTGCATCGATAGGATGCATGCTTGGTGATGCTACATTGCAGCGAAGGCTTCCATTCCAGAAATCGTTGATATGTACGAATGCGAACAGCAAAAAAGGGATGATTAAAGATAATCAATAAGGGGCTTTAGATTAATGATAAATTGCAGCGAAGGCTTCTTTCCCATAAATGATTTTCGTGGATATGTACGAATGCGAACAGCAAAAAAGGGATGATTAAAGATAATCCATAGGAGGCTTTAGGAAGATCAATTGCAGCGAAGGCTTCCTTTCCAGAAATGTTCTTCGTGTAATAATGCGAACGGCGAAAAGGATATAAGCTATTGGTCTTTGTAATTCAGCCTACTCGCTATGACTGTCTATAATACGGTGTTTCAAGATGGGCATTGAAAGCATATCGATATAATCATTATGGGTACACCCGGACTAATTACCAATGACTGGACATATGTACTTTAGTGTTATTATGCTTACAACTTCATCGTGCAGAAATGTCTTCGAGGTGCGTTTAATGCGTCTGCATATGGGGAAAGTGTTAAATGTGCTTGTAAGATAAATTACCAATGGGTTTCGTCGTAGCCGTGATGTTTTATCATTTTCCTGGTTTGTATTTCTTTTATAGAGTGCAATATTTGAAGAAAAAAAATAGAAAAATATGTGAAATTCAAAACGAGCACTACTCATTTTCCAAAAATGTCTCCAAATTGGTTTTAAATTATTCGTGGTATTTTTCATTGAAGAATTGCAGACGCGTTTTGATCGTTTGAAAGCTATGTTCCATATCGTTTCCTAGATTATTTTAAAGTCGTCTGCTGCATAGTTGTCGTATGTGATAGAGGGTTAAAGCAAACGGCTCTACACATTATATCAGAGTTGCATTCAAATTAACTTAACATAATTCAATGTGTTTACCAATACCATAGTTGAGCCGTGATGCTTACCTTACAATACGAGGGAAAGAAACTGCTACCATCTTTAAAGTACTTTGTATGACCTGATCGGGGATCGATCTTGCGACCTCCCGCACTCCAGGCGGACGCTCAATAACTACACCATCGAGCGAGGCGGTAGATGAACAATTTTAAAAGCAAGAAGTAAAATCAGTTTAGGTGCTAGCTTTGTCAGGTAAACAAACATATCTTAATGAAGATCCCGGTTACATGAGATCATAGAGATAAATTTACAAGTCCAACCGTCCTATTAAAAACACACATTATAATCATCATCTGTTTAAGCCTATATTCCATTTTAAAACAGTGTCAAGATATTTAATTCATGAAACAATTAGTGCATGCACCATCATTAGTCGACTTGCCCTTCATGAAGAATCTCCAATGAAAAAAAACATCTTTTACGAGTCAAACTATCCTTTCCTAACATTTCTTCTGTTTGCATTGTGCGTGTACTTATTCAACATTTGCATTTAAATGATCTCGTTAGTACAAATCCCAAGTCAACATTTATTATTTATGCTTTGATTCATTTTAAAAAATAGAAATCGAGTAAAATTACACGCAAATATTCTTATTTCAGATTCCTTGTTTCCATTCCTTTATCGAGTAGGTGTTATCTTATTTTATCAATTCGTTAAGAAATATTTTTGGTTTTGAAATGTTGATTTTATCCAATCAAAACCTAGGAATATATCCATTAATCTTTTGTGAACACAACCTTTGGAACATGCTTTAGCAAATGGCATACACCTTACATATGGACAGGAAAAAGTCGGTGGCTACGCGGTCAATTTGTATCATTTCATCTAGAAATATTGCTAGGTTTTGAAATTTTCTTTTCGTTCAGTCAAAACGTTATATATCGTGATGGCGCCATTAATCTTTTGTGGACATAATTTTGGATAAATGGCTTAACACATTTCATACGCATTACAAATGGACAGGGATTTGTTGTTGACACAATTCTTGCATAAATGGTACAGCAAATGTCATGCACACTACCTATGGCCTGGAAAAATACTGCGGCTTCGCCGTCGATTTCTTTACCGGTATAACTAGATTTCCAGGTTCATTCGCCCGGCGGTTGATACCAGTGACCTCGAGGGACCAGGCTCATATGTGCTTATCTCCAAACAAGACACATAAATAGGGATTTGACGGTGTTAACAATAATCTAGCTATTTACCAAACATAGACATATTAAAGGTCATGGATACTTGTTTGATATGCGACAATCCATGAAATAAAGAATATTGTTTAGATCGCTGAATATTATTATATAACATCAGAACAATCTTCCAGGAAAACTAGCTTTAAAGTTAGTATTTTACGTCTGAATATAAAAGATATTGCTATCTAGAAGTTTTTTGTTGCAATGTTTTTAAAAATCGGCTGCTGCAGAAGCGTCAGTAAATGTCAACGTGTCAGGGTCATTACGTCGATGTACACTGCCCGAAACACGCCATAAATTGGACCAATACGTAACATAAATGTTGTCAGATATCTTTATAAGAGTTGCGTACCGATAACATCGAGTGCAGGAAGTCGCGGATTCGACCACCGGTCGGTTCATGCCAAAGACATGATAGTAGGAAAACGTTGTTGTTATATTTTACTGATGGTCCTTGAAAGAAGTCGTCAGGACAGATAACGGTTTAAAAATTTTTTTTTTAAAAACCACCCGACTTTTAAACATCCGGGTTTATAATAGTTAAAATAAGAAAGCAAGATAAAACATGGTCATACAATTTTAGAAAAAAAACAAATAAATAGTTAATGTGTCCTTGGCAATTGGTCTCTTTTAAATGAAAAGGATAAGTCAAAAACAATATGCTAGGCAAATAGTTCATTCTGCACGGAGGTCGGTTCATCAACCTCCCTTCTTGGTGTTCAGAAGTGTGGGGTGAGCTCGACTCATTAGCTGGTTTCTTGTTAAATGGACCAGTAGTACTGGGAACGCCGTGATATAACTGAAACATTGTTAAAGCAGACTAGAACTACAAACAACCCAAAACCATATAACATCGTGTCCTATCTACACCAAAGACAAAAAGGGAAACTGTCATTAGGGAACCATGAGTTAGTATTAGTGTCGTAATCTTTTTCTAAAATAATAATACTCTCATATTTTGTGAAACTTTAAACTTCCTTGATTTTAGCACTTTTCCAAATAAAACCCATTCTCAGCAAAAAATGTTTTGGGAAAAATATGGATAATCTCTCAGACTGAAAGTACAATTTTTTCTTTAATGCTTACCCATGAATTATTGAAATTTCTCAGTGAAAAATAATCCTATATTCTCACCGGTAATCTCACCGGTGAGATTATGACTTATGCAGTAAGATTACGACTTTTCAATTGACGGAACTACCTTTTTTCTCTCTATGTTGTTGACAGAATTTACAAAAAATATGAGTCTCAAAACGAGTATTATTAACTTTACGATACAATAAAGATGATATGTGCATCTAAAGCTGCGATAAAACATTGAAAACGCCCATTAGGCCTACATTTAATGACGTGAATCTACACAAGTCACTGTTAATATTAAAATGACAGCTTTAGTGATTTTAAAATAATAGTATGTCCTTTATGATTAGATTTTCTGACCCAAAGGAAACCCATTAGTAAATTTCAGATCTAAAAGAGTTAAAATAAATACAACAAGGGAGACAACATATGATTGAAAATACGTAAATTGAAGCCAAATTTGAAGGCCATTTCAATTGTTCATTTTTGGAATTTGAAGTACTCCTGTGAGTATGGGTGTATGCCTGGATACGCGCTTGATGAAGCTAGATTTTCATATATTTACACATCGTCCTTTTTGCGTTATTTTTGCTGTAACGTTATCACAAGAAGAGAGCTTTAGAGTAAGCATATTCTTATGATATAGGAATAATGTACGTTGCCTGTTTTCATCATCAATAAAGATCTAGCCATCTTGTAAGAACACAAGATGTCGATCGAGTCGACCCGTTTGACATGTATTTTCTCTTCGCCGATATATTGACAAATGAAAAAAATAAAATCCCTTACATGCAAGTTATGGTTAAACTATACACTTGAATTTCTTAAGCGAGTTTTCAAAAAGCGGATGAATTTCAATCGCACAAAAAAAACGAATAAAGAGTTCCGTAAATATGGATCGCCCGGAATACGATTTAAGATATATTTTGTCACTGACAATAATTCTCTTAAAAAAGTAACATGAGTGTTTATCATTTTTACCGGTAAATATTAAACCAAACTGTTTACTTAAAAAAGATTACCTTATATGTCAACCGCATTACGCCAATTTCCTTGTAATTCGACGGGGGGCTATATTATTATATACGAGGAATGAATTACGACTGAGCTCCATACGTAAGCATTTATTACTAAGTCAGCATAAGTAATGTGACTTTTTAAACCTCAGCACTTTCAGAAAACTCATTTAAAGCATTAAAGAAATAGGATAATTGTTTGTTTCAGTATATTATCGAAATTTCTTTCATCTCGTGAAAAGCAAAGGGTTATATTGTCACTCCTGGCTACGCCACTCTTAAAAATATCACCTTTGCTTTTCTCTCAATGAAAGAAATTTCGATAATACACTGAAACAAACAATTATCTTCTATATAATGAGTAGAGTTGAAAACATAATGGCCTATGAAGTAAATGGTAATTTGAGTGGCTTCTGACCTTTCCTTGTGCTGCTATGGCGACGAAAAAATCCAAAATAGAAAATAAAATCAAAATATTAGAAAACGTCTTGGCGTAAGATGTCTGGAAAACGCTTAACATTGACCATATATTATGAATCAAGTTTGAAGAAATACACACGTTATCATGAATGGTAGGGAAACGTTTTTTAATCCTTTCCCACGTACACATCTGTAGCATTTTAACAAAATGTTGAACACTCTTTAGAAAAGATTGATTGATGATTGGGGTTTCATGCTATTTCAACAATTATTTGTTTTAATCACGACGGCCAGTTCACCTACTCATGTGTTTCCTGGCCTTTTCACACAAGTTCTTCACTTATCAACATTCTTTCCAAGCAACTGGCTTTTTTCACATAGACTGTTAGCCCATCGGTGGAAGACGAATGACACTTGTCACAGTGACTTTTGTCAAACGTCGGAAAGAATGTTGGCCGAGCTGGAGATCAAACTAACAACCACTGGGCTGAGTTCAAGTCCTAATGAGCATTTTCTCCTTTTGTCGCAATGTTTAAGAAAGTCATATGTTGCGGGGGATTCAGAATGCGTCTGTATGTGAGGAAAGGGGTAATCCTCCATCTAAACATGTTGTTCCATAATTAAGAAATCAGTTAACGACTCAAGGCAAATTAACTTGCCCTTTATTTCGAATAAAGAATTGAAATCGAACTTGTTTAAACTTTGAATGTATTATGAATATGAAAGCAAATACCATATATTTTGAGATGAATTTAGATCAGTAGGCTCTATCACTGTAATTTGACAAGATGAATTTTGCATCAAATTCCTGGCTAAGTAAAATTTGCGCCTCTGTTTGTACTGAGTTAAAATACGGCAGTGGATGCGCGTTTTCTCCACTAATGTTCTAGGAAAGTCATAAACGATTACGGGTAGGCTATTTCAATATACATAAGGGCAAGTTAATTCGCCTTGAGTCGTTTTCCAGTGGTTGTTAGCTAAGAGTATAGCAAGGTATTTAAAGTACTCATACATAATATAAACGGGTTTTGTTTTATTCCAAGAACAATTAAAGAACCGGTGTGTGATGGGATGTCTTGTTGAGAGAGTATTTACCGGAAGACATGAGTATATTGAGTATTCCGGACATTCCACATATTTGGTAGACAGCAGATTTTCTCCAAATCATAAAGATCATTCTCTAAATCAAACTCTGCATTTGTTTTAAGCTGTTATATTCTTTTCAATTACAGGAAATACTATATTTTTAATTCAATAAAACAAAAATGGGGTACGTAATAAATCGCAGAGCTGTCGATCAACCTGAAGAAACAATTTTCCTCGACAACTATTGGAATGTCAACACACTAAGAGACGCCCCTGCTGCTAACGAACTACAAGTGTTTTTAAGGTATAACGCATATAACTGTACCATCATATGTGCTACCAGACCAGTAAAGTACATGATGTGACTTGGACAGCACCACATGTCTGACTTAACACAAGTAAGAAAGCACTCCGCGAAGATGGTTCTAGTCAATTGCACGCAATCGGGATGGGCAAAAACTTGTATTCTACATACTCTATTTTCACTTTCAGACAAGGTCACGGTACTGAAACTGATCGAATTAAACAGGTAATATTTATAATGAATTTAGACTCATTGTCATATATTCGCAACACAAACAAAATAGTTTACGGGCTATTTTGGTGTCCGCGGATGTATTTGGTGTTATGTGGGGTAAGAAAGCACTCCGCGAAGATGGTTTCCGTCATTCTGCACGCAATCGGGATGGGCAAAGCCTGGCAATACATACATACTCTTTTTTAACTATCGGACAAGGTCAAGATACCATACTTTATTTCATGTTATTTATTATTGTTGTTTACCGAACATTTCCCGGTCATGTATAAATCAGACTAGAACGTCATTTTCGGGACGTTGTCATTATAAAAAGCAAACCAGGATGGTTATGATAAGACTACTGTCGCATCTGATGATATGATCAAATCTTTAATGTACAATTGAGACCATAATGGTCGATCCACAAAACGAGAGCAACCATAGACAAAATATTATAACATGCATGAAGTTAGTTGATTTATCTTATAGTTTATATTGTGGAACTACGTAAAGGCAGTTTACAATACCCTCCTTGACCGAGTATGTCCCCGATAGCTCAATTGATTAGGACTGAGCTCATAATACATGGGTTGTAAGTGCGAACCCAAGCTCTGAAACAGATTGTAAAAGTCAATACTACAATCTTCATTTGTCTTCCAACAAAGGGATAACAGTCTTAAACTATCCAGCTGAGTGGAAATATTGATGTATGGGGAACTGCTCTATAAAATACATAGTTAGGTAAATTGGACGTCGTTAAATGACTGAAAACTTTTTACAATGCTCTGCGTGACCGTATGTATTTAACGCGTATCAAGAGTACGGAAAGGACAAAACAAAAAACGGTTTTGATTCTGGAATGATTTGTTTGTTGTTGATTACATTTGTGCTTGCAATGGAGTAACTTTGGCGGATGGTTTCTTGCGAAGTAAACACACAATGGTGTCATATTTAATGTTCTGGTTTCTCACATGACTGAAACCTTGATGAAAACGTCGTTAAATCACTATGAACCATGTGAATGCAATTTACAATGATATGCATGACCGAAGGAATTTAACGCGTATCAAGTGTATGAAAAGTTGTTGTTGATTACATTTGGGATTGTAATGGTGTAACTTTGGCGGATGGTTTCTTGCGAAGTAAACAGACACTTGTGCCTTATTCAATGATACAAAATACGTATGTACTTTACCGTTATTACATAACCTTAGACACATTTAATGGGTATGCAATAACATTTCCCCAACTTCCTAGCCCACGCTTATTTAATAGATTGGTTTACGGCACTGACGATCCCTTTCATCAAAACTCAGAAAAAAAATCGGTGAAAGTGTTTGCCTATTTATGAAATTATGTTTTATTCTAAACTTAAAACGTTTTTCCTCATACAGTCTGTTCATTCAGCCCTTTGTAGGCTTGCTATTTCTTGACAATACATGTGCACTTAATAAATATCTTTAAACTTTTTAAAAATTACTTTGTATGGTTTTTGTTATCATACCTCTGCTAAACTGGAAGGAGAATATACTTTACCTTCTCCTTCCAAAGTTTGTGTCCTACTTAACTTATAACTAGAGGCATTAAACATATGTTAATATCTATGCTTTTCTTTATCTAATTGATCTTTTGGTTTATTGGAAACTTCAGCTTGTATGACACATTATATTGGAAGTCAATGGTTTCATGACTCTAAAGTTGTCATTTCTTCACTTTACCTCGCATGCTGAATATCACATAGTTCTTAGCATATAAAAGGTTTAATCTCAACGTCGAAGTTGACTCTTTCTGCTCTTGATAACCTTGTAGTATAGACTATGGTAGTCAGGTGAGCAATATCGGCACATCTTGGCTTTCTTGTTTAAATAAAGGGATATTTGGCCTTCTTGTTTAACATATTAAGATCCTGTCTGTTTGCACATGTCATTTAAATGTTATGAACTGCATCTGCTTGCTTTAAGTCATGTTTTAAACCCATGCGAGGCGTCGTTGGTGTTTTGCATCAAAATTCGTCTTGTTACATGTTTGGAAAAAAGACCAGTCTGTGCTTCTACGCTAATGTTCAGAATGTATACAGCTTTCCATAAGTTTCTTGCCACAATGCTTTCAAAAGTCGTCTGCTGTTTTTGCGTCAGAAAGTGTCTGTATCTGTGAAAAGTCACTTTACGTCATCAACTCAACGTACATACATGTGCACTGCCAATTAAAGAACGCGTCAACAGACGACAGGAATTGACCAAAATATAAATATTGCCATCATGTCGAATTTACCAATGAGTTGCGTACATCATCTGAATCAGTTCGGGATCGTAGGTTTCCAGGTTCATATGCACGTTCATTTGTATTGTACGGATTGGTTTTATGTGCACCTAAATCAACACAAAACACACATAAGGATGTATGAAAAATGAACAACAATACAGTTTTCTACCAAACATAGACATATCATAGGTCACGTAGAGTTGTTTAATACAGGACAATCCTTGAAATAAAGAAAATTTGATTACCTCGTTAATATTTATATTTATGCGGATTTTCCAGGAAAACTTTACATCAACGTAATTATTACATGTTTGGAAATAGACTAGCATGTGCTTCCACTCTTAGGTTTACATTGGATATTGCTTTTCAGAAGTTTCTTGTCACAATGCTCTCAAAAAAGTCGTCTGCTGTAGATGCGTCATTTAGTGTCTGTATATGGGAATAGGTTACTTAACGTGTCATTAACTTCACGTACATAGGCGTTGCCTAGTCGCGACATAAAATGACAAAAGTCTAACATAAATGTTGACATCAAGTCGCGGTAAGAATTTTATATATGAGTTGCGTACTAAGCGTTGCCAAGTTATAAACGGGTCTAGTCGCGACCGAAACTGACAAATGTCTAACATA
>JAUELF010240221.1:0-12669 GCA_031471495.1 Clinocardium nuttallii
ATTGTTAACGCAGGACGACGGACAAAAAGTGATCAGAATAGCTCACCTTGAGCCTTTGGCTCTAGGTGATCTAAAAAACGAAATTGAAAGTTCCAATAAATGTTTCAAACTTTGAATCAAACTGTTCCTTTATATTTTCTCAACTAAATGTGTTTTCCATAGATGTTTCCAAGGTGGAAAATTGCAAGTATCAACTCTTGAAAACAGTAAAGACCTAGCAAGACTTCAGATGGATTTGGTAATTCTGGTGTTTAACTGTTTAGGAGAAACTAAGGATTATAATTGGTGAAGCATCTCTCACATGTAAAAATAATAATGGTATGAAAGTAAAACTTCCATAATGTTAAGCATTCAGTTAAAATTTCTTTCTAAATTTTGAGACATAACAGCAATTATGGACAGTCCAAGCCTAATTATAAGCCACAAGTGTTAACAGGAGAATGGTAATGTTCCCATATATATCCTTTACCTTATTAAAAAAATATATAAATAGAAGTGACATAAATCTATGTAGAAATATTATGAAGAAATGTACTTGGCATATTTTTGATGAAGTAAAGTTAAGGTATGATCCAGGTGTGTATTGATGGCCTTTAGCTACAGCAACTATATATAATGTATAATAAAAACATGTGCCCCTAGGGTGTCCCAAGTAAATGAATTAAACCAAGTTATACATTCTAAATAACTTGACACTTGCAGTTGTTGTTGTCAAAAAGAGTTTTAAACTTTCTACTATATAAACATGGGGAAAAAAGTCTGGCCCCCATTGCACCCATGATCATTAAGGAATTTAAAACACTTTTTGCAGAGTTACATGAACAATTTTGAACTACCAGAAACCTAAGAGATAGTTTGCAATCAAACCAAACTACTTCTTTTTCAACATAGCTTTGTTTGTAAATATTCTGTGCTTTTAAAGAAAAAAGATTGTGAAACATAACTCCTAACCATTCAAGTAACAGATTAAATTGACAAAGCAATTCTGCTATAAAATAAAAAACAAACTTTAGTGCCAGAATTAAACTGAAATATGACATAACCACCATAAATTGCAATCAAAGCCAATCATCCCATATATAAATAGTTCATACAAATTGCCTATACCTATTTTCCTCTCTTTCTCATAAACATGTCAATTTATGAAATTCTGATAATTGACAGCATGATCATAACAATCATCGTCTCGATGAGTCTCGAGAAAATTAGTTTAGAAATAGGGAAAATAATTAATGATTATAGTTGAAAACTTCCTGGCAAATGGAGATAAAGACTAATTTCAAATATCTCCTTCTGCTGCGCAGCTATCTGCATGTGGGAAATGGATAACAGACATTTTTGTTCTACTGATTCTGTAAATATGTCACTAAAGTAGTTAAAATACTGATTCTGTAAAACATGTCACTAAATAGTTAAAATACTGATTCTGTAAAACATGTCACTGAAGTAGTTAAAGTACTGTTTCAAGGTTCTATTGATATAATTTAGGTCATTATAGTCCTTACAAAATTAACATGGAATAGCCAATGAGTGCAATGAAAGCTTTATAAATAAATAACACAGTAAACCTTTACCCATATACAGCAAATGTGCAGCAGACGACGTTGAAAACATCCAGGCAAAATTATGGAAATTCTCTGTAGACGAAAGTATTTTTTATTGAATCGAGTTGAAATCATTGTGGCAACGGTAGCAATTGCTTCATATGTGGCTAGCAACTTCTCAATCTACTACAGACCGGCCAAAAAGCGCCTGCATGTGGGAAAGGGTAAAGCAACCACAGATAGTGCCAAATTTGTGGTAACATAAAACACATGACTAGGATATCACAGAAAGTATAAAGCAAATTTGCAGTAAAAAGAGCTTTCATCAACCATACAAGGTCCCTAGATTCAATGCTATGTGAAATACAATATATAATGGTAAGATCCTTCTAACATGATGCTATTGATAAACTCATTAAATATTTATGTTTTCAAATAAATTATTGACTCAGTCATGTCTGAAACCACAATGCATCATAGGAATTCAGCATGTGTTTGACTTGCGTGTCAAAATAATATTGTACATGTAGTAATAAGGTTAAGAATCAATGTACACCAAGTCCTTGAGACTTCAATGTAACCATCAAACCACCATCACTATGACTAGCTTAGAGCATGAAGACTTTACAGAAATTGAACCATGCTAAAATCAAGCATGACCAATTAGCAACCAGTGAATACCAAGATGAGCCTATGCCTCATCACAAACTGATCAAGATTTTCCCTGGTGCTTTCTCATTATACAAGTACCAATGATAATGATGGAGATCAGTTAGGTCCAACAACTGAATAAACAAGTGTTTGATTGTTATTGACATTTATTTCAATACCATAGATGGTTAGTTTTCAAGTTGCTTAGCTCATCTGTTTACAATGAACTGGTCTTTGTTATCACTGTTTCCACAACTATAAGGACCTTGTAAGCTATCAGCAGCTCAAATAAGAACCACAACCAGAGAATATAAGAAGAATACATGGGGGGATATCACACCTTTTGTCCTCGCCCTGTTTCCCGCGGGTCACACATATATGGGGGCTTAAACTTCAATACTAGAGGTGTAGATGCTTTAAAGGTGAAGAAAATATACATCATGGTTAACTGAATTAACTCTTTACCTTTAATGACAAGTTATATGTCCTCAACTATTGAAACTTTGGGATAAAGGAACAATTGCTCATGAAAAACAATTTTTCTATCCCCTAAAACCATTGTAAGTTTAGGGATCAACCAACTCATATTGACGAATTGATGATCACAATGATTTTGACTGTTTAAAATAAATTAAGCTTTCTTATGTCTCTTATTGCAGAGCTGTCAACTATTTCATGTCTCTTATTGCAGAGCTGTCAACTATTGTCATGTCTCTTATTGCAGAGCTGTCAACTATTGTCTTTATCAGGAAAGTAGTTAACTAGTTGGAATACACATTTTATCATCAAGGTAAAGAGTTCATTACATTTTAGGACAAAATTATGCAATTTGTCATACTTCATATAAAATTAGAAATATAATTATTTCCAGGGATATATGGTGCTCTTAATCAGGAATGTAGATAATATCTCATCCCTGACTTATTCCTTCTTTTTTTAAAAAATAACAGTGAAAGAAGTCAAGATAGCACTAAATCAATCGCCTGTGTGATGGTATAGGAGAAAATATGTTACAGAGGAACATATATGCCAAATTATCTTGAAAACAGACAAGCAGATTAAAAGGAATATAATTTTAAAAGCTGTTTTGAAAAGATGGATGACAGACAATGAGTGATTCTAATAGAGCACCTTGGGCCTTTGGCTCAGGTCTTATAAAAAGTATGACAAAATGCATAATTCCCAGTTAGTCATAGACATGCATTCAACTTCACATAATCAAATAGACAAAAAAGTAATATGACCCATGAATAGAAGGCAATAAACTAATTCATGTAGTAAGTTAAAATCACACAGGAGCTTCTTTCCCAGAGGATGGAAAATGATATGTAATAATGATAGTTTGAAGGAAAATGTGTACTCGTCTCGTACTTTCTGTCTGACCTTCAGGCTATCCTGAATATGTTGTTTAAATTGAGAAGTTTGAAAAAATCTCTTTGGAGATAGATATCAAGAAAATGCATTAAGACTATTTACCACTTTTCTAGTTCAATGAAATGAAGATTTGATAAAATAAAATAATCAAGTTGAGATAGTTGCTGTATTGCTTGAAAAGATGCCGCTGAAGCAAGAATACCAAAATATGCTACATTTCAATTGTTTTTGTTTTACCAGACAGCTATATTTAACACAGGCATGTAGTGAAAGCTTTGGTGTTAGTGTCTATATGACAACAGCTTGTCTGATTCTTATATTTTGCCTTATAATATATGTGTTGGTCTGAAGGTCAATGAAAACATCAATTATTGAGAGTTGTACACATTCCCCGGATGGCCTAGCCTGATGGAGGATAAGGAAAGGGTCATCACACAACACAAGGTCCCTAGCCCTAGATCCCTTACCCCCCACTTACTGGTCTATAGCCCCTTTCCACCTGAATTTAAGGAATATATCACTTGTTAAAAGGGATCTAAAATATGAGTGAGGAGGAATTAATAGCTGTTTTTGTGTTTCCTAGCAACCCTATGCTATGAATATTCATTAGTCACCAAAAATAACAGAAGTTCAAATCATTGCCACAAAATAGGGTTTGGCAACATAAAAATTTAGTTTAAAACTTTCTGAAGATCTTCTATTATCTAGAGAGCTTTAACTGTTTCCCCAGGTACAACAAACCTGCAGAAGACGGGGTTCATCTTGGTAAAAATATGGAAAATCTCTAAATATGAAAGTATGATTGGGTTGAAAATATTGTTCAACAATGTTTTCAAAAAGTCATCTGCTGTAATGGTGGTTGAAAGCATCTGTATGAGGGAAAGAACTTAAAGCAACCAGTTCTTCCTATATACACTCAAAAGCTGGGATGAGCTGGCAGGAATTTTATGGATGTATAAGCTAAGAACTTGCAGAATGCCAAGACAGAAGTTTCAATAATTTTCTTTTTATAAACATTGCAGATAAAATCATATTTAATTGAAATATACATTGAAGAGATCGAAGAACATTAAAGTTTGATCAACGTGTTACAATTACTGGGTCGTCAGACATTTGCCCTTACTGAAGTTTAAGATCAGATCATACCTAAAATCTGATTAGTGGTTTGAAACTATCCGAGAATATTTGCAATGTCCATTGACTTGACGGCAAACACTGTAGAACCTCATCAGACTTCATATCCACATATTTATCTTGCTTTACATTGGTGGCAAATGTTCATAGGTCTATTTTCTATTGTTGAAGGTTGCTTAAGAATCTAACGGAAGAATCTAACGGACATTACATTTGATAAATGTGGTAACACATCAGTCAATAAATATTTATATATCATAATTATGTATGGATTCTAAAAGTTGAGTGGTCACAGCCCTTTACAACCAGGAAGTAAATTGAGGTACATATAATTACACATCACAAAGGTGCTTACTTTTCTATGTGTCAACATTAACTACACATGGGATCACAATGCTGTGTTCATTATTGTTCATTATTATACTCAATACAAGTACCTGTATACATGCTTTTGTTTTCTGAAGATGCAAGATTTCAGTTATTTCAGTCACAAGTTCACACTTGCTGATGTCTTTCCTTAGTATTGACCCCATTAGCTTACTTTTAACACATATCACTCTTAATGATGATCAACCCAAAATGTAGATGAGCCAAACATTTCTTTACCATTTTTTTTGTAACATCATGTGCTCATACCTGTCTTTACTAGATATTTTAAAATGCCATTGTCCCAAAGCACATTACCAAAATCCTATACAGCATCTTCAAATGACAAAAGCAGATGACATAATGTTTGTGAGCCGCATCTATCAATTTGGGGTCGTAATGTCTCGGAGTTCAGTGAAGACACATGCGTAACTGTGCATCCAGCCTCATTATAGCCTTCAGTCTGTTAACATGTAATTTAGTACTAATTTAGTACTAGATGTGTCTTTACACACACACACGTTGACCTTTATATGACGTTGTCAGGGGCATAGCTTAGCATTAATCAATGTAAAGGCCTCATTGAAATCTTAAATAGTCGCTGCATTATTGGGCATTTTTTAGGAAAAATGTGTCGGCATGTGCCTACAGTGCCTAGATAAAGCTACGCCCCTGCTTGTTACAGGGAGACAATGAGACAGCAAATTGCAAGAAGCGGCTCAGGTGTATTCTAAGGTAAACACAGGACATAAATAACTGGCAGCATGACCCATATTGTGTTTTTACTACCTTACAGTGTGAAGCAGGAAATGGCGGGTGGGGTAACACCAACAGTATATTATGGAATTATTGACTCTGGTAACGAGTCAATGTCAAATGTGACTCGTTTGTGGCGCCTTCAAAAATAAACACACATTTTAAAGAAACAGGATGAATAAAGTAAGCATAATTTTGTATTTGAAAGGTAAAAGCGAGCAATGGCATTAATATTAATGATAACAATAAACTGTGTTTACTTTGAACATGTAAAAAAGGTAACTACTCATATTAGAACCGCCTTTCAAAACCATTTCCAGATAAAAGTGAGCCAACGCAGACAATTTAGACAAAGGAAAGCATTTTTACCAGGAAAAGCAGAAAACACTATGGACAATGAAGAATTACTCATTTCTCCTGTTCTCCAAATGTTTGTTGCAGAAGAAAAAGTTCTAGACATTAAACCAGAAAATCATGTCATTGAATAAGAAATCAATAGGTCCTAGGACTGTTTTAAAAGTTAATCATAATACACACAAACATGGTTAACAAATCATGCAGGGTAAAAAAGCTATTCATATGCATGCAATGAGGAACAATATGATTGTAAAACAGGGCAGGTCGGAGGTTTGAGAGTGTGGTTCCTTTTAAGGAATAACAATTTATTTCTTATAAATATAGAAACAAATTCTCTTTAGCTACTTCATCAAAAATACTTGTCTACATGTTTGTAAAAACTACATAAAAGACAGAATGCTTTTATAGAGAATAAATCACAGATTTCTAATTTACATAATACAAAATGATGATGCCTAAATGCTTTACCTGATACAGATGAACTTGCATGCATTTACAACAGACAACTTTTAAAATAAATCTGGGAAAGGAAAAGAAATGTTCAAAAAGAGTTATTTCTACATTTTTTATTATCAAATTTAAACTTTCATTTTTGTTTTCTTCTTTAAATCATTATTCATTTGCAGCAGACACATCAGGTTAATTGTTTATTGATAAAACATGTTAAAAGATGTCATAACACCAATTTGGAATAATGCCATTGGAATATATTAAACCATCTAACATGAGCTTCTTCAAGCTTAACCCTCATCACAGTGACACTTTCTGACGCCTCTGCAGCAGACAACATTTGAAAATATGGTGGCAAAACGATAAATTGCTCATGATGAGCAATTTATCCGTTTGTCACTTTGTTTCAACTCTTTTAGTTTTAAACTTATTTATTTTACATTGATTGCGAAACAAGCTTTCAGTTTATATTAATCATGCTAAATGACTTAATCAGTACTCGCGCCATTTGTGTGGAAAAATCCCAAATTCGGGACCAGCTCATCACGGGACTCGAACCAGGGGCCTTTGATACGAGAGGCCGGCGCTCTACCTCCGCACCAGTGTCTTCCACAAACTCCTTAACTCTTTTAAACAATTGAACTCTTATTTATGATTACTCTCGTTTTTGGCACTTTTGTTTCAAAAGTATCTGATTGAGATATATGTGGGAAAGGGTTAAAGGGCTTCTGTCGACCTAAATCAGCAGCTTAATACAACACAGTCATAACCAAATGCTTCAACAAGGCGATGCTGTACATATTTTGCACAAAGCCACCATTAAAGAAATGCCCAGGACTGTGTGGAATCAGACCAGCTTGTAATAGCTCCTCTCACCCTGGCTAGTTCCCTCATTAATTGAATAAAGCAGAAAAAGTCCAACAGTTACTTTGTAACAACCAAAGTTGGTTGCAGGACATCATAGTTTGCCAAATGGAGCATTAATGATAAAACTTCTTGGACACAGTCCAGGCAAGCTAAAGAGCATATTGGTTTGATCCACCTAGCTCTTACTGAGATGCTTTAATGACCTTGAGGTAAGAGATGACTCATGTAATCATGGCAGCTAGTTTAAGCATTATTGGGTTTAACCCAATTCCTGATATGCTAAATTCAGACTCTTAATTTGGTAGAATGAAAAGCTGCTCATTATGAGCAATCCTTTCACCTGTTATGTTATAATGTTTATTTACTATTAAAGGTGTATGTTGTGTTGTAGATGCTATTTGTATCAGGACAAAGGATTAAAGGCACCTACGGTACTATCATGATAATATATTGAGATCTAAAACAGGTCAAAATCAAGCAGTAAATATCCTAACACGATAAACAAGCCAGCTTGTTTTTATGGAACCTTTTTCACTACACTTTAAGTAGGTAACAATGCCATGTCTCACAATATACCACCATCATAATTGTATCACATTGGTGTTGATAAAGTTAACCCCTGAGAGCCTAGGCTATGGTCAGGATTGACTGGCATTTTGCATTTGCGTCACATGACTTTTGAAAACACTGGCAAATGGTGAAAGTTTCTCCTTTTGCCACAATGTGGTCAACCCAAACCTATCAAATATCTATACTTTCTTTTATAGAGGTTTTTCTTTAATTTGTTTTCAAAAGCGTCCAGTACAGATTTAAAAGATGAGGTAAAGGTTATACAAAAGAGATTTCCTGCTTGATTTGTCTAAAATAATTCAGCCAAGGTCTAAATAAGGAGATGTAAAAGAAAACCTTTGCAATATCATTATTTTACTATAAAACTGTTCTTAACCCTATCCCTCATAAAGACGTCTTCTGACACCTCTGCAGTAGACAGCTTTTTGAAAACATGGCGACAAAAGAAGAAATTGCTCAAGACGAGTAATTTCTCCGTTTGTCACGATGTTTTCAACTCTATTCAATGATTGTATTCTCATATAAAGGGAGTTCCAGAAGTTTTCACGACATCTTCAAAGTCGTTTGCTGCAGATTGGTGGTATGAGAGAGAGGGTTAATATACAGTGTCTTACTGACAAAACTTATGTATACCAACAACATAAGGTTTAATGCAGTGTGGTGGTGGTGTTTGATGTAAGCAATCTCCTTATCTAAAGCTATGATATTGATTTCTAAATACAGCCATATTCATACCAGATGGAATTCTCCTTGGTCTCGCCTTCATCGGGTTTCATTGGTTTTGGAGCTGGAGGTTTAGGCGACGGTTTTGGTGCACCTCGCTGTGGAGTTAATGGAACGGACGGAGGTCGCTGTACACCCAAGTTGGTGGAATTGTTCAACATACCACGAGGTGAAGATCCGGGAGGAGGTTTTGTTGGAGAGGATGGTTCACGTAAAACACTGTATCGACCACTAGTTAAAATATCTTTGTTTTTTCGTGGGGGAGGTACAGGGGGTGTTCCCCGTGTTCCCCTGTGATTATTGGTATAATCCTCGTTATTGCTATTGTAATTTGAGTCAGAGTCACTGCCCCCTCCTTGTACGTTAAACATAGTGGGAGGGACTGACTTTGGTCGCTCCATATGAGCATTTTGCACATGTCTACGAGTCACATGACCTGAGGAGGCTGGGCCATTATATTGTGAAGTTGGTCCATTGCTGTATGAGTTATCTATTGATTGATGACTTTGATTGAGAAGTGAGTTATTCAAATCTGACCTATTTGACCTTGAGTTATTGAGAGACGTATTAAATGAATTATCTCCATGGTGTGTATTGGGCGCACCAAAGGCACTAGCTGGACGGACGCGACTCACATTTTTCTGGCCACTATAAGGTCTTGGTGTGACATTCGCACGTGATACAAGAATATTGCTCTTTTTCTGGGGAGTGGGAGGCGATGTTGGTGGTTGTGATACAGATGACTGGGGGTAGGCTCTCATGGGTCTCTGGCTTGATCCTGGGGTTTGACCTCTTCCCCAGTTCTGATTGGGTGAGGAGCCCTGACCTGAACGGATGGACATATCCTCTTCCTGGGATCTCTGTTCCCTGGGACTAGAATAGTTAGAGTTAGGGGACCAAACTGCTTGCGGGGAGGGTGGAGTTAAATTGTTGACTGGTCCGCGAGTAAGAATATCCAAACGAGTATCAGCAGGCAATCTGCTTTCCCTTTCTGGTGTGGACTCCCGTGTGGACTGTTGATACTGGGGAGAATAGCGATCACTTAAATCATTATTATGGTGCGATCTAATTGGTGTTCCTTGATCGTAATTTGAATTGTTTATGTGATCATCTGGTGGATAAACACGAGAAAAGGCGGAATTATTAAGTTCTTCAATAGATTTACGCATATACCCAGTTTGGTTTTTGGCCGGAGTTGATGTATTGGGCTGCATATTATATGAGGAAGAAGACACTTGATTAAATGCACTTTCTGGACGGATATCCTGTGAACTTCCGCTACTGCCCGTGGAAACATGTGACATTCGAGACAGACTAAAATCATTTGAGACAGCAGCAACATCAGGTATTGAACCCATTCTACTACGAGTCTGGATGGTGGGAGGAAGAGGTGCTGGTCTCCTACGTCTAGCACTTCCATCAGAATTCTCACTACTTCGAGATTCGGTATCTTCTTGTCTTAATTCTATCTTTTTCTGTGAAAACAAATATTCATACAGATTTTCTACATAGAAGTTTTCAAAGTTGGCTGTTGTAAGTAAGACAAGGAAATGGAAGTTAATGAAAGGGGTAAAGCAACTTATCTGTTGTAAGACAGTATTGGTCATCCGAAAGCCGTTCTATTCTATAACTTTGATTTCAAATCTAAATTTATCCTTTTCCATTTGCAGGTTGGGTTGTGCATTACTATGCTTGCACAACATTATGTTCTTTGATAAAATGTTGTGAATAAATAAAGGTTTTTTTATTTTGCACAATGTTTTCTACTTAAGCAGAATTATCGTTCCACTTTTCCAGAAGACTATATATATCAGATAAAGGGTGAAAATGAAATTCTATTTATTATTTGCTTGTTTCATTCTGAGTGAAAAACCAGTACTAAGCTGGGAAATGTGACAGTCACTTCGGTATCAAACTTATTAAGCCCCATATCCCCAATGCTTTCCACTCAGCCACTAAGTTGAAAGACTTTCTCTATCTAACAGTACAACACCTTAATATTGTCAACAAGTGTTGCTTTCACCCTCTTCAGTGCAAGAATTGGCCAAGTTTATTAGCTTTTAAGAAGCATTCATGAATCATGATTGAAATTAGCTTAACCCTTTTCCCTTGACAGGAAATCAGCAACAGATAATTTTGAAAAATTCTATATACATTAAGGTATGTCTGGATAAGTGAAGATCCAATTAATGAATCAATTTATAAACATTGTGGTAAAAGTCAATTTCTACAGATATATCAAAATGTACCTGCATGTGGGAGGGTTAACCCTTTCCCTCATATAGACGCTTTCTGACGCCCCGGCAGCAGACAGCTTTTTTTAAACTTAGTGACAAAAAATACGAGCATTTTCTCCTTTTGCCACAATGTTTTCCATATTTAGTCATAGGTTATCCACTTAATTATACAGATTTTCTATTTTTTGACAAAATATGTTTGTAAGTCGTCTGTTGCAGAATTGTCGTATGTGGGAAAGCGTTAAACAAGTAATCCCTGTAAAATAAATATATCAGTCTTACAGCAGGTCCATTTGAAGAAGGTTTATCCTTATCCAGCCCCTCAGCTAGGAATTCCGTAAGAGTCAAAAAGTCCGGTGAAGTTGCTCCAGCACGATGACCAAATCCACCCTCATCATCGCTGGCTGGTCGACCCATACCTAGCAAATAGAAATGGAACAAGTTGAAATGATAATGCCTTAAAAGAAAATAATTAAAAAACATTTGTAACATGCTAGTTTAGATGCCTCTCTATTAAGAAACAAATGATGAAAGAGTGACTATATTCAAGTGTTGAAAAAAAGGATCTGCAAGGAGTAGACATTATAATAAAGCATTCTAAACAAGCTTTGGGAAGCGAAAAGTATTTAGACAAAAATAACATAGATAGATATACCCAGTAGACTACGTTTTTCAACCAATCAATATGCCTTAAAATTACTCCTTTGTTTACTAGTAGTTTTTAATGTTTTATAACAAAGAGAAATTTCACACTTTCCCAAATACACCTGAATAAAATAATGGGTAAAAGAGATATTGATTATAATGAGGAATGTTTTCAGTTCTGAATTAAAACTATTCATGAATTTTAAACAATATAACTTTTCATTATTCACATATTCAACAACTACATATAAAGTATACTTTTGAATACAAATCTTAAGCATGTAGGCTATAATATTCAACCAATAAAAAGATGATTGTTTAAAGCAAAAACGTAACACAATTTTTCTTTACAATAACAGCAAGTGTGCTCCAAGGAAATCTTTTAAATGTGCATAAGTGATAGGTGTAAGGATGTGTTTGTATGCTGTTTTCAACAGTTTTTCAGTCATCTGATGGCAATCTAATGGCATTCCCTGGGTAAATCACCCGTACTGCTAGTAACTGCTAGTAAGTTTATTAGTTGTAATGACATCCCTGCAACCTTGAGTGCCAAGGAGGAAAGCAGTGCCCCCCCCTCTTTTTTAAGTCTTTGGTATGACTGGGCCGGGGAACAACTTCTCCAACTTTTAAGCTGATGCTCTAACCACTACACAATTGAGGGGACCGGACGAGGGTTCTAAGCCTGGTCTCCAACTCTTTAGGTGTATGCTCTAACCACTACACAATTGAGGGGACCGGACGAGGGTTCTAAGCCTGGTCTCTAACTCTTTAGGTGTATGCTCTAACCACTACACAATTGAGGGGACCGGACGAGGGTTCTAAGCCTGGTCTCCAACTCTTTAGGTGTATGCTCTAACCACTACACAATTGAGGGGACCGGACGAGGGTTCTAAGCCTGGTCTCTAACTCTTTAGGTGTATGCTCTAACCACTACACAATTGAGGGGACCGGACGAGGGTTCTAAGCCTGGTCTCCAACTCTTTAGGTGTATGCTC
>JAUELF010240232.1:0-22245 GCA_031471495.1 Clinocardium nuttallii
GAGCAGTTTCTTCTTTTGTCACTACGTTTTCAAAAAGCCGTCTGCTGCAGAGGCGTCAGAAAGCGTCCATATGAGGGACAGGGTCAAAAGCCTCCTGTCCAAAGAGGAAGGCAAATAAGGATCACTTCTCTGCCTGACTATCTGTCCATCATAATTTCGCACAATGACATATTGCCAGTCGTCATGTATTCCTTTGAACACTTTGGTTTACCCTTTCGCAGCCAAGGACAATTAAAGGCTTTTGCAAGTATTCCGGCTTCATGTGAAACAGCTTGTAACGAGCTGTCTCTCCTGAAATCTGCATTGTCTGCCACTTAGACCAAAATGTTAACAAACTTCCTGTGTGACAAAACAAAAACCAACATGGAAGAATCGTTATCGTGAAATTCGGCAGTTTACAGGTTAATCAAAACCCACAAAACCCAGCATATTAACCTTGCATGATAATGCAGATATGTTTCGCTGCACCTTATGTTACTGTTCACTGATTAAGCTTTCATACATATATTATATAAAAATAGTTTGATATGTGTCGCCTCAATAGAACACAAAAAAAGTATATTATAGTCATACGATTATCATCGGTGGAGTGACATAGTAACACACAAAACCGCAATTTCTTGGTTAACCAGGAACTACCCACAAAAAGAAGTCCAAACTTAAAGTAAAATTACAAAATTGTATATGTATAACATCTGTGACCAAAACCTAGACTTTAATCCTAAGAAATCGTGATGCTTAAAGACATATCGCTTCACTGTTGCATGTGTCCAAACAAAGTGTTTATATTTGTTTGAACCATCAGAACTGATTTATTGCAGGGAGCCGTATCAGTACTGCCTGAACCTTTTCATGTAGGAGACGATGATACCCTGAGGACAACCATGCTGTATTCAATACAGTCAGGTAACGGCATGCATTCATTATATCAAAATAAACAAAATATGAGCCGTCCCGCGAGAAAACAAACATGATGACCTCTGCGTAATGTATCGACCCAGATCAGCATGCGCAAACTGATCCGGGCATACATAGGGGAATATAGGTATAGAGTAAGGAAACAGAAAATCCACAGGAGGCGAACAATGACTATCCGGGTAAGCCTGCGCGTCAATGTTGTTTTCTCGCGGAAATGCTCATATTCGAAGATTTCCAAGAACATCCAAATCTTTGACTACATAATTGTTCCCTTTGTGTTTATAACAAAACCTACTGAATAAAGTGTTACAAAGTTGTGTTAACAATCAGGGATATCGACACCAGTTGAAGTAACGCAGTAGGATAGTGGATAACGTTCTATGACAAGATAGCGAACAGGGAATATCTTAATCAGACTTCCAGAATTGCAGATTGGTCTTTCTATTCCAAAGATCGCAAAATGTCCGAGGGTCGATCATCAAATTACTTGTTCATGGTTACAGGTGATGACAGACAAATGTTTCAAATTGACCAGAAAACAGGCGCTGTAAGCCAAACAAGATCTGTGACCGAAACTGACTATCCCGGGGCAGAGGTTAGACTTGTCATACAGGTAAGTGCCAGTCTTTACAGAGAATACTAGTGAATGCATTAAAAGTGAATAATGTAGATCAAGCTAAGACTGCACGAATATACAGGCTGATCTAGGATTGCATTGTTCTAGTGTGATACGTCAATTGTGTTTTAAGAAGCCTGTATCAGTACAAAAGTTATTACCCCACTCTTATAACACATTTCCTTTCCATAAAACAAACTATTTCGTTTCAGCGTCAAATTTTACGCAATATCCAGATAGTTCTATGGTGTTTAATTAATATATTTAAAACGCTGCATTCAAAATGATTTGTTTCCTCGGCGAACTGCTAGCTAGGTCTTCCGGGCTAAGCACCAATCCAAGAACAGTTCCCTAGATATAGCATTGCCGTGGTTTACCCAAACCAACCTTAACCCTTTCCCTCATACGTAATTCTGCAGCCGACGACTTATTTTGTCAAAACATAGAAAATCTCTACAATTGAATGGATAACCTATGACCACAAGTTGAAAACATTGTGGCAAAAGGGGGAATTGAATGTTTTGTGCAATTTCTTCTTTTGTCACTATGTTTTCAAAAAACCGTCTGTTGCAGACGCGTCAGAAAGCGTCTATATGAGGGAAAGGGTTAAGAAACACCGTTGGTCAATATTAATGTCACTGATCGCCGAAGCTAGCATTATACTTGCAGCAGTCATAAGTATTTGTTTAATTAATGGTAAATAAACTAATAACAATTTAGGTTAGTTACGTTCGTTGATAGCAAAAACGGTAATTTGCCTCCACTTAACAAGACATGACATGTGAAACAGAGACAACACTGTTGGTCTATAATTAAGCTGTTCAACGAGAAAACCAACATTGTGGACTCTGCATAAAGTATCGATCTCGATCAGCTTAAACGTGTCTGGCAGGCTAACCCTGACAGACACTTTTCGCATCCGGTAGATTTTCTTCTGTTTCAGGAAGCATTACCCTATGCCTCTATCGCGTTGTGACGGAATGTGTCGGCCAGGATTAGTCTGCACAGACCTGCGCATACTGCGTAGGCTGATATGGGTCGATACATTTAGCAGAGTCCATACTGTTGGTTTTCTCATGGAAAGGCTCAATTGATAACAAACTGTCATATCGTTTAGTGCAAGTTGTCTCGTAGCCACATTAACAGAATTGATAGACGACTTTGTTTGTTTGCAAGTAGCTTTACGCCGCTTTTAGAAAAGTTCAGTTATATCACTGCGTTTTTCTAGGCATTTTACAAGTCCTTTTGATACATTTATCCTGAATCCAGCGAATCATTCGTAATGCTAATCCAATAATCCAATCGTGAAGGAAAGATTCACTACTACCATAGTTAACAACTTTGGTATGAACCGACTACGCATGAAATTCGCGACCACCCGCACACAGGGCGGACGCTCTATCGGTACACAACCGAGGGGGTCTGTGAGGATGCTACTCGAACGATGGATACTCAGTCAATCGTGCCAGTACGCACAGTTTCCGATAATGATCATCACTGCCCACCATCATGATATACTAAATATAATGACAAAACACAAACGTTCACTATTTTACATCGAAAGTTATTCGAAACACATTTCTGTCAAGGCAATTAATTTCCTAATGTAAGTCATGATCGGGTAATGTCAAATGCGAAAACGAACCAGTCCGTGCACTCTGGTCAGGATATTCCATATTCCATAGTTGCTACACGCATCCTGCAACAATATAATCGTAATATTTCGTGGAATGTGGCTCAAATCAGCGTATTCAAGGAAAGCTGGGCAACACGGCATTTACATCCGCGCAGTTTCATCTATATTTTAAGTTTAAAAAATAACTTTTAAAGACTTTTAATAACCTTCTGGTTAGTTGTGAAGGTTTTGGTGGAATCAAACAGATGCACAGTGCTGAGTTTAACTGTAACTATTCGTAAATGCCGCTAAGTACCTTTTCGCGCGAACATTATCTCTTTATAATTACAGGTTCGGAAAAACCTGACCTCGATTGACCTGACTAACATCGCCATTTTAACAGTTCGGATAGCTGGCCGTACACCAGTCAACGAGACGAACATTCCACGAGATGCACCATCAACCGAGGGGTCCGAAACCAGTCTCTTGATTCCAGTCATTGCCCTCGGGGTTTTACTCCTTCTCCTTATCATCGGCATCATTGTCGTTGTCTGCATCATCCGCAAGAAACAGCGACAGATGGCGGTCAATCCTGATACTACAGACAAAAGTGAACCGCAAACCGAGGAGGAAGACTTACACACAGATAGGTCTGGTGAACTTCCACACGTGGCCGATACCAATGAGAAAATGGTCCTAAACGGCAAGACGACGCAGGGGATGACCACCGATCCACTACCACCCACACCCGGCGGACGTGCTGGCACATTACCACCGTTACCACTTAAGGATTCCGCTACGGAGACAATGGAGGGTCGAAAGAAGAAGCGATCTCGAAGAAGAAATAAGAACAAAGAGACAGAGGTATATGACGGTACAATGGAGTACAATATGGGTGCTGAACCCGAGTTCTTCGATTCATCTGACAAGTCGAAGGTTAAGCGGTCGCAGAGGAGTTATGATAAAAAGGTAGATCCCGCATTGTGGATTAAAGTTCCTAATGACAATCCAGCTAACTATGATTCTGGATTCTCCGGTTAACTGTGATATACGGTGCACGTCAACCGAAAACCGACCTTCGGAGTTATTTACATCAAACAGTATGTACGATCAAATTAGATAAAGGGCTTGGCGTGAAACATTGTAGATATGTGTATATATCAAGGGCTTGGCGTGAAACATTGTAGATATTTGTATATATCGAGGGCTTGGCGCGAAAGGGTTGTAACTAGGATTGATATTTTTTTACCAAGGTTTATCACTTCGCCATAAAGTCGTTGTAAGCATTAAATCATTTGTCTTGGTAAACAATGGAAATTTAGATGACATTGCTCGTTCTGAACCTAAACCAGTGTATTCAAAATAGGTTTTTAGTTACAACCGTTTCACGCCAAGCCCTCGATAAAGTATTTGATCATAAACGTTCACTGGAGGCTTCTATTGCGTCTGTATGATAAGATATGCGAAAATGGGACGACGATACTATGATTGTGCGACGGTACAGGCTGATCTGGATCTTCTCTGGTCGCAAAGTCCCGAAGGTCGGTTTTAAATATGACGCGGCCCAATAGTTAGTCCATCCATTTAAACGCAGAAGCCTAGATAAAGATGGGTACACATGTACAGTGAAACCTGTGTATAAGGACCACACAACAATATGGTATTTGATCACATGTGGTCTTTAATTGCAGGGTCAGTCATGCAGACAATGAGTACATGCTGTACTTAGGGAACTGAAAGTGTGGTTGCTATATAGAAGGGCATCGCTTTTCAAAGGTGGTCTTTAGCTTTGAATACCCCCAATGCATAAGGTTTTAAAGAATATGAAATGTGCTCCTTATTTAGAGCTCTCTTCAATAGGTTCATTTAGTATTACTGTTTTTCATTTAGAACCTGTATAAATGCAGACAACTATGTACATGTAGTGTGGTATTTTGTAGACACTAGTCATGCATGTCATAGTTTTTTAATTGATTTGCTAGACACTTGGAACTTATACAGCCGCGTCAACACGTGGTTATTGCACAAAACAAACACAATGTGTATAATGTACTCTCTGTAGAATTGAAACAATAACGCTATGTAACATTAAATACTTGAAATCGCATCGGTCGATTCCGTGCTTCAAATAAAAAGATGTCGAAATTATCGCTGAATCTTTGCTGAACTATATCTGTTTGTGCCCATGTGTCTTTTGCTTTTCGAGACAACTAAAATTATTTTCGTTCCATTTCTTGCCATTAAACTTCAAACGGTTTGAAACGTAAATATAAGGTTGTTACAATCCAATTATTATTTATAGTAATGTATAGAATACAGTGATAGTTACATGTCTTTCTAGCTCGATTCGATAAAGAGTTTTAAATATATCTATTCTTTATAATGAATGTTTCATTTTTAATTATATATAAGAGGTATATAATTTGTAGGTATTTACCTTATTTAACCCACATACAACACATATGCAGCAGACGACTTTCGAAAAATATCTCCAAAAATATAGGGAATATTTCTATAACTAAAATTTAAACTATGTATTATAGTTGAATACATTGTGGCAAAAAGGAGATATTTATCCTTGTGAGCAACACCACAATTTGTCACAATGTTTTCAAAAGTCGTCTGCTGCAGATGCGTCAGAATGTGGGAAAGGGGGTAAAATGAGCTCTTCCATGTGAAAAGGTATAAGTTGTGAACGCTGTATGTTCAGATCCGCATTACATCTTCTCCGTATTAGTATAATCTACTCAAGTTGATTTGAATTTCTAAAACGGCTGTGTAGGGTAAAGCCAATCTCATTAAAATCCGACAAAAAAACTTCTACGTACATATATACGCGTATGCGAGTTTTAAAAGATCTGGTTTTAATGAGATTGAGGTAACGCGTGAATGTTGTAGAAATTGAAGCACAGGCCGATGTGGATCTACACTGTTACCAAAAGTCAACTTATACCCTTCCCTCCATGAACTGGAATTGACTACCTTAATCGAGCCATGCCACAATAATATCCGATCCTTGCGACAACAAATAAACCCTGATCAGTCTTCACCACCGCGCTGTATAAACAGAGAATTCTAGTATCACTGATCGCATCGGTGGTGAAGAATTTCCGCCTCGGCTGCAGGAGGGCCAGGGTTCGATCCCCGGCCGGGTCATACAAAATAATTCATTAATTGTAATAATGGCTGCCCTCTTGGCGCTCAGGGCTGCGGGGTTAGCATTACTACTGACTGCATGGTGCCCGGATAAATGTACCAGAAATACTGGTTACCTACCCAGAAAACATCGTGATAAAACTGAACAACTGTTGAAAGCGGCGTGTAAAAACTAAACAATCTATCATCACTATCTGATCATTCGAAGATAGCCTGAAAAACGGTTAACCACAAAATACTGTATAAATATATATATTGTTATAATCACCATTGTGATCAACTCCACAAAGAATAGCTTTCCTGTGACTTATCTCGATTAGACAGATTTAAGGGAAGCCTGATGTGGTAGTACATGTACATTATTCCGTCATAAGACGTGATATTCAGGATAACATGTGTTTGTGAAGGATCGCCTAAAACCGCTCCACATTCTCTTGATCGATTATCTCCCATACGCTAATGGTAGAGTGCTCCGATTGAAAACATTATGAAAATGGGATCCTTTTAGACCGAATAGTAAACATTGTGAGTTTTAGAGAATGTGTTCGTTATGTTTTTACTTTTTCACATTTGTTCGTTATGTTTTAACTTTTTCGCACTTTCCCTTAACGTTTTGCGAATATATACCATATCATGTTGCAGAGGCGCCTAAGGGCATTTGTATTGTAGAGAATGAACACCGACTGAATGCAGCTCAATCTAATTTCAGACTGCTACGTCAAGCCAAAAGGAAACCTATGATAATGTAACGAATCAAAACATGTCTATATGCAGAACAACACCGCGGAAAATTACAATACCGGATATCAAAGATATTTTAGATAGTCAAGTATAAATGAAAGTCGATCAGTTATCATTTAATTATTTTATTTTATACAAGTGGATACAATGTTACCCAGTTAAATACGAGACAAAAACTGCTGTTCTAATATCTTAATCATTTTGCTTTTTAGCACATTATTTTCCCAAATTGTCTTATTTATAATAATAATAATAATAATAATAATAATAAGTCGGTAGTTTACAGGAATGACTTGCGTTTTGCTGCTACATGCCGCCTTTGACAAACACTTACAAGAAACTTCTTACGTACACTGTTGTAGGTTTCTTGCATGTTTTATTGACTGCATTGTATGTCTGAACATAAAGTGATGTGTATGCATATGCAGATACTTACGAACAGTATCAAAAATCCTTTTTGGCTTGATTCACTTGAATAATTCGTTAGCTTCTAATTGAATGCCTAATTTGGTTTGCTTGCGCTTACATTCAGCTTGATTTTAGTGTTGTTTTCCTTAATTAAAAAGTCAACCCTGACTAATGGCATGTTAAATCAATAAAGTCAATCATCGTCCTTTTTCAAATAGCATCGTAACTCGGTATTTATGTTTTAAATAACTCTTTCCCAAATAAAGAAAATCTTCCGCAGACGACTCGGAAAGCGTATAGGCAAGACTGTATGAATTCGAAACAATGTGGTATTAGCAGGAATTTCTCAGTTTGAACACGCTCAATACATCATGCTTCCCCTAAATTCATTGATGACTTTCCATATTTGTGCCTATATGTTTTCAAAGGTGCTGCTACAGATTCGCTGTATTTGGGAAAGGAGTCAAAACCTTTATTTCGATTCAATTTGACTGGACATAGATTAAATGTAATTCTCCGGTCTTGTTCTGCTGTAGGGAAACAGAATTGCTCTCAGATCCCGTCTACCTTACCTTCTGTCGTGCCACATTGCTTGTAGTAACAGTTTACTCTTTAACCATTCCCCACATACAAACGCTATCTGACTCCTCTGCAGCCGACGACGTTTGAAAACATTATGGCAAAAGTAAAAATTGCACATAATGAGCCCCTTTTCCCTTTACATTTTTTATTTTAACTTTCTTCAAGAATTGTTCTTTCATTTATAGATATTCAATATATTTTAGTAAATGTTTTTAAAGTCGTCTGCTGCAGATTTTTTGTTTGTGGTGGGAAATGGCTATCGTACCTATCTTCTCGTACTTCATGATAATTTGTCTACGCAAAAACTTTTTAAAAAATTATACGGTGAATTTAATGCCGGATTTCCGCGTCAAAAAAGTTGCTCTATTCTTGCCGCGGACTTCTTTTCTCGCCATGTTTGTGATATAACATTCTTCAATACGGAAAAGAAGAATTACATTAGTTCAATGTTAATGTAGTAGGGATGAGCCACATTTGACGAAACAATGTCGCTCGTGCTCATAGTGTAACTTTGGACACGTAAAGGTGTATCTTTCAGACAACTGTACTCGATTTCGGTATATATAGTTCAACCTGTATCTTAACCCTTACTCTCATATACATGTAGACGCTTTCTGACGCCTCTATAGCAGACGGCTTTTTGAAAACATAGTGACAAAAGAAGAAATTGCACAAACCGTGCAAGGGAAATGGTTAATACCACCCATGGGAAGAGAACAATCTGGTATTTGTTCACGAGTACTCTTTAACAAGGTTTTTTATGAAGAATTAAGTAATTTTAAAAGTTAAGTAATTGGAAAATTAAAATTGTGGTTTCTATAGAAAATTCTTGACTGTATATGGCTTATTCGTGAATTGTGCTTACACTTTTTTTCCGGAAGTATCGGTTGGTATATATTTATGTATATATATTTCTTTATTTCCTCCATAAATTGAGGATTCACAAAAGTACATGTGTATACAAGAATTTCACAAATAAAAGGTTATGATAATAATATATATCAACATTCATACATTCACATACACACACGTACAACAACATTTTCACACATCAACCTTACACATGGAAAATAACTGTCAAAGATATAAACTTTTTATATATAATACGTCCCATGGCTAATCCATATACCAAAACAGTAATTGAAGCGGTTAAATAGAGATATAATCTCACACTAGCCGCTGCATATTTAAAGCGAAACCGAAAACAAAGATGGCTATTCCATGGCACCTGTCAGTGCTCTGAACAACAAAGTTAACATGTGATTACAAGTATAAAATTATCAGCATATTTATTTACATATAGAACTTCCCAGAGCTTAATCCAACTACCAAAATAGTAATTGCAGCGGCTAAATAGAGATATCACTCACATTATCTGCTGCTTACTTAAAGGGAAAGCGAATGTATAGTTGAATAAATTATGGAACGTGTCAGTGCTTTGAAAAACAAAATTCACATTTGATTACAAGTATAAAGTTTCCACGCATGGTGGACAAATCTGAAGCAGAGCTTTATGAAAACATCGTATCGGTCTCCAAGAACAGAGTAAAGCGGACTACAATTGGTGCCTAGCAGAATTCTCACATAATTAGAACCATCAAGGTTATTTAATATACGTGGGATATCATGTCCAAAATGTCCCGTAATTATACTATTAAATTTTAATCTAGCTGGGTTAATAACAGGACAGTCCAATATTACGTGAAACGTAAGATTTGACTGTATGTTTAAGCTTCTGCATTTCAAACATTCCGTCTTATAGTACATAAGGTTAGCGACTAGCTGCGCTGCAGATGAACAGTATTTAAGCATTGTTGGATATTTCGATGCGAAATTCCATATGACCGACGTGTAAAAACAAGGTTGGATTTGCCTGTACATTTCGAAATCTACCTCAGCAGTTGTTCTTTCCCACTGATTTACATAATAATGATTAACTTTGTTTGAATAAAGTTTTTTCCACGATAGTTTACTGGGAAACTTTCCACTTTCTATGTATGCATCTACGATGTACCCTAGATCGTATTTTTGCAAAATTGTAAAAATGTCAACAACGAAACCAATTGTCGATGCACCTGACATATAGGAACATAGGCGAGTTAAAAACATGGTTTTAGCCGCTGAGGCATTTACTAGTGCACACATCTGTCCAAATAGATTTAATTTCCTCTTTTCAATTTCAGATTCGATTGGTAGGCATGACATGAGACCCAGGACAACATTTGTCCTGGATCTCATGTGCATGCCCTGAATATGTTTCAAACATAGGCGGTGTGAACGCTCTAGCAGTGTCATATCGTTGTTTGAGAAGGGAATCAACTCCGTCCCAAAAAGTGCTTTTGGAAGAACAACTGCATTATATATTTTCTTACTAGTGATCGGGTTAAATCCATTGACATTAAGACCATCTTTACTAATGCTGAAAAAGGTTCGACGCAACTTTTTGGATGTATTTTGTACTATGGACTTTGAATTACAATTCTTATTGATTAATATCCCCAAATGGACAGTTTCTGTGGTTTCGTTGATATCAAAATCCCCCATCGACCAGGTTCTGTTGTATTCTTTTGTTGTACTTTTAATGTATTAACTACATACATTTTAATATCGTAGCTACTTTAAATATTTAAAGACAAGCACATACATACAACCTACCAATATTTACTAGGGTGTAGAAGAAAGGGGGTACTTACAAGATTAAAATTGATGATTATAATAAAAAAATATGTGGTGTGTTCATTTTATTACCTACCCTAGATACTGTAAGTGTACATTCCGAAACGCTACAGACGTTAACTTCATTGTGATTTATTAAAAATCGGCTAAAAATAACTAATAAATCAGAAATAATCTTATAACTGTTATACTGTTTTGGCGAAACTTTCCTTTTACTTCGCATTTTGTTATTTGTCATGGCAGATGTATCAAATTGATATCAGCATGCAGTTAAATTATATTCCTTACTGTCTGCCGTCTATTTTATCTAAATACCAATTTAAACGAGAAAAGAATGGCGGTTTCATTAACCACAATATCATTGTCGCAATAACATACGTTTTGAGGTCTAAAACGACGTTATTTCAATCAAATGATTAAGGTACCTTGCGCAATTATAGGCTGTAAACGAGTTGTATGTAAAGGACTGGAAGACATGGACATGTTGGTAGACAGCAATCTAAGGGATCATTCAGACGTTAAAATGAACGTATTTGGAACATATGAATCATTGGAAAATCTGGAAATCAAAATAGTGGCGAATTCCTTGTTTGATGTCGACAGCGGGAATGAAATTCCAGACGTTTCAATACTATGGTAAGATTGTTATATTCTAATGCATTATAGGCTCAACGATTATTAGTGAAAGATTTATACAAAAAGTTTAAAAAGTTTTAAAAAGTTTATGTGTTAAGTTATTAGACTATGAATATGTTTGCGGTGTTGAGGCATCATAAAAGTCGTTAACCATAATGTTAATGTTTTAGATATATTTCAGACTTCGATCATTTATTTTATGCTATTTTATGTCTACTCTCAATAAGAAAAATGTAGTAATATGTTCCTTTCTCTTATGCATATATATCAAATAAGATACTTTGTTAATTAAATTATTTTAAAAATGATTTCTTTTGTTTCAATTTATGACAACTCAGATCATAACATATGAAGGGGAGTCTTTGATGACATTCAATAATGTGAATCTTTATTATTTAACCTATTTATAAGTTGTTTTAAATTAAAATATAATCCTGTCTGTTTCAGCAATACGAAACAGTGTTTTTGTTATAATTTCTTTTTTCTGCTAAGGTTACATACTTTAAAACCATTTTTCGAGAATGCTGCAGTTGGAAACGCTGAAAAGTTATAAAGTAATATTATTGGTAATTGTTATACAGTGATTCTCTATGCTTAGGTGTTTACTCCGAGTCCCGGTAGCTCAGTCGGTAACGACGCGGGATGTCAATCCAGGGTTGTGAGTTCGAATCCCGGCTCGGCCTTGTGAGGAAACCAGGATATGACTGAGAAATTGTTGAAAACGACGTTAAACCCAAATCAATCAATCATTAGGTGTTTACTATTACACAGAAATATTACCTGTATACTACCGTAGTCATACATTAACCCTATTACTTATTTCGTTTTTGTATGCAAACCTTTTAAAAACTGTCATGAACGGACAGCAGACCATTATATATTAATATTAGAGATATACTCTCGTAGTTAATCAAATGTGAGAAAAGTTAGAATTGCAAATTTTCTTGCAATGTTATCGAAGTGTGGTTGATGGTAAACACCTGACATGTCTTCTGCCTAAGGAAATTGATAATTATTCTGTTTTTGCATGAAATTCAATTAAGTGATCAACTACATTTGTGTTCTAATTTCAAAGCCGTCAATCGACTTTATATATTTTGCTTTTAGACTCTTCCGTCAAATAGCATATCGGCTGTTGACCAGATAAATGTATGGACTTCTTGGGAAGAGAGTTAGGAAAGTTTTCCGTCCATGTGCAGTATCAGCCATTCGGAATGCTTTTCCTTCGCAAGAACATTGTAGATTTAACCCTTTCCATCATAAAGGCGCTTTCTAAGGCCTCAGCAGCAGACGGCTTTTTGAAAACACAGTGACAAAAGAAGAAATTGCACAAAACGTGCAATTTCTCCCTTTGCCACAATGTTTTCCATTTTTAGTCATAGGCTATCCATTCAATTATATATATTTTCTATCTTTTGACAAAATATGTTCAATGTCGTCTGCTGCAGAATTGTCGTATGAGGGAAAGGGTTTAATACCCAGTGTAAAGCAAATGATAAGCCACAGATTGCTACTGAGAACCTTTTTTTATTATTAAATGGACATTGATAAAAAATAATTATTCATGTGTTCTAAACAAAACGAGTTCAGTTGCTTTTACACATCATGTGGTCGCTTGTAAAGATAGTGTACGCGTTATGTACGTGTGTCATCCCTGGTCGGGTCATACCAAAGATTTTAATAATGGTAGTAATGGCTTCCCTCCACTGGCGCTCAGCGTTGCGTGGGTTCAGTATTAAAACTGACTGGCCTGTGTTAGGATAAATTGGCCATTAGTACTGGTAACTTACCCGGAAAACTTCGTTATGTAACGAATAAATTATTGAAAATGTGCAAAATGTGACTGAAGTAATATTGTTTTTGTCTTTTGTGATATGAACTTTCACAACCTAAACTTTGATTAATTTGTTTTTTGATTTTGTCACACCAGCAGCACACAACATTTAATAAGAAAATATTGATTTTAAAGAAAATATTGATCAAAAATTGTTGGTATTTGAAAGAACTTGTTTGTCATTAAAATATGTTTAAGGTACTCATATTGAAATTAAAATTTGTCTTCAATGCGATCCTCTTTTGTGTTAAAAGCATAAAGTTTGGTTCCTTTGTAAAGAAATAGTTTAATAATTTTCACAATGCAGACTTCATTTGACACATCCTAAGGCTGACAATGTTTGAAAACATTGTAAGAAAGATGAAATTGTTCAATTTTAGTATCGGGTAATTCACCTTTTCTCACAATATTTTCATCTCTGTAGCAAAATTGTACTTGCAACATTCTAGTCCAGCTCTTTTGTCAGATATTTTTGGATAAAAGTGACTATTTAAATTGCCTTTAAGAAAAATTATTTTCAAAATGATAAACAGATGGCCAGCTGGATTAGTGGTAAAACATGTTAGCCTGTCAATCCAGAAGTCCTGGCTCTGAATTATGTTGAGGTGCATCAAGTGTCTCCCACTCAAATAGAGTACCATGAACACGAAATACATTTAAAGAAGATAACGTCGATCAATTTGAGAAAACACTAAGAAATGGAACAAGACCGAGAATGACTGTAGATTACGCGAGGATCCCGAGGGGTACATGAGTTTCAATTGACGATAAATAACTAAAATCTTATCATGTTTTAAAATTAATTACTTTTTTGCTCTTAAATATCATATTTCATACGTGTTCACGGATCTTTTTCACTGAAATTTATTTCTTAAGGAAAACTATTAAAGTTTAGTTTGCAGAACATGTCATTTTAAAAACTTCACCTTATTAGTGCCTCTCGTAGGATCGCTAACTTAACTATGAACCAATCAAAACGTTTAATTTAATGTATTTCTTCCCTATCATTAAATAAATACAACATTTGATTGGTCTTCAATCTAGATCATTTGTTTAAAACAGCTAGGTCAAAACTGGCGTTATACATATATCGAAGAAAAAAATACCCTGGCGTGTATCAGTGATATACAACACGTTGATAAATGAAGCTCTCTTCTCATCTGCCGCAGATCTATTGTATGTAAGAAAAGGTATTAGTGATTGATCAATATATTCGACCCGATACTCAGACAGACTTAACCCTTTCCCACATGCAGACGAATTTTGACGCAAAAGCAGCAAACGACTTTTGAATAAATTGTGGCCAAAGGTGAAATTACTCATGCTCATAATGTGTTCAACTTTATTTAACAATTAAGTTATCTTTTATGGAGATATTTCAGGTTGTTGTAATAATTTTTCTTTATAGTTTCCTGCAGATTTGTTGTATGAGAGAAAATGTTTAAAGCATGTTTACAACAATGAAAACTAAGACACCAAACAAAGAAACCTCTCTTTTCGGATTAAGACAACAAGGTGTGACTTTACAACAGACAGCTTTTGGAGAACATTTATGAAATGCAGAAATTGCTCAAAACAAATTTGCATCGGCCGATTTAAGAAAACAGTTTGTCAAAATTAAGCAAATTATCTATAAAAAAGTATAAAAATGAAATAAAAATCAGGTATTTGGAGAAATTGCTCATCTGTTTTCAAAACTAAATCATGCAGGGGCACCAGCAAGCGTCTGTATGATGGACAGAGTAAACAGAACGTAGTTGCAAAGAGCCTCTCTCATCGAGTAAATGATGAAAATAATGTTTACATCTTTGATTAAAGGAGACGATTGTTTTCAGTGGTAGTAAAGTGGTTCCACGTCTTCATTCAACGATCAGTTGTGCTTTTGAATGTTCTCATCAGTGTGTAAGAGTCCCGTTTGGCGATTATGACATCAGTCTGCTTTCATTTAAGACTTAAGCCTCCAACCCTTCGTTAGAGCATTCACTGTCTGTTTTTATGTAGCCTAGCCCAGGTAGATCAGTCGGTAGCAACGCAGGCTGTCAATACACCGGTTGTGAGTCCAAAATTCAACCTCTGCCAACATTATTTACGACGTTGACAAAAGTACCGGTGTGGGAAAGCTAGGAAATACATGAGTATGTGAACTGGCCGCTGTGATATGGCTGAAAAGTGAAAAATGTTGGAAACGGCGTTAAACCCCAATCAATGACATCGTTTGTACGTAACATAAAAAAACTTAAGATATAATTGTAGTCTCACTGTGTCGTCTAAAGAGTCTGTAGCTTGGAAAAGGTACAGCTTGACATTTCGTGTTCAGACTTTGTGAACGCACAGGCTGATCTTAGCCTATTATGTGCTCTTAAGTCAATAACGTCTTCAAATTTCTGCAATAATACCTCAAATTTCGTCAGTTGGATTTTACGCCGTTTTCAACATTATTTCAGTGTCCACACATCGACAGTGCAATTATTCGTGAGTCCTGGGTTATCAAACTGTACCCCCAGGGCTCTCCACCATGGTCACAGCGTCGCGACTGGGGATCGAACCGCGGATGACATGTTTCAAATCCCTGACGCTAACCACTAGGTCAGAGCGAATTCCTAATGCAGCCATTGACGTGTAACTAGATAAAGAGACCATTCTGTTAATCCTTTTAATTGATATGTTATTTTTAAAGTCGTCAGTTTTGAATCATCCGAAGTAAGAATTATAGCATCTGAACAATCGGTAGTTAAATTTTGATACTGAACGTCAACTTCAGCAATGGCTTCTTTCTTTTATCATAATGATTCCAAAATCGTCTGCACAAGAGGGCGTTTCAGTCTCACTTTACCATTTTCTTTAGCTCACCGAAGCATGGAGTGTTCTATGAGAGTTATTGTGATCGCCTTTTGTAAACGCTCTAGGGCCGACTGTTTTCTCCTATTCTTTATGCAACTTTGTCAGTTTCTTTGTCTTAATGATATCTATGCTTATTTCGAATATGAGACATTATTGAAGAAATATATTGTTAAAACTTTGTAAGCAGCATTTTTAACAGCTGAAACTTTATATCAGTGACTGTCTCAATGAGGTCTAGACTTAGTTTGAACATGTGTCATACCGGGTCTAAAAGTAGGTCACTAGGCCTAATTGAAAAAATCTCTTGTTACGAATCTAGAGACCATATATTTGAAGATGTTGAAACTGTGTCAGAATGTTTATCTTCATAATACTAGGCCATGTTCGAATATTTTGTCTTGAACACGTGCGGTTTATCAGCATATTGTCTCATGATTTATAGGCTAAGTTCAAACGCTGCAGGTCAAAAACCTATTCAATAGGCCAAATTAAGGAGCAATCTCATTAACACTACGAAAACGCATTGTTAACGCAAAAATATTACATGACCACCACGGGGATCCTATTTGTTTTTACACAAGTTTGTCCGAGTGATAACTCGACATTGCCTGCACCAATGGCCCTCAAACTTGACTTGAAGGCTGGGGTGACTAGAAGATAACCCCTAATTATTTTGAGGTCGTCGGGTCTAAAAGTGTCCAAACATTCCTGACAGCATGAGGGGGAGAGTTATTTAAGGAATTGATTATTTTTAATCATACTCTACATCCAGACTCATACCAAGCCGACCACCTTTGAGGTAAAATGAGAAATATTTAGGGGCGTAGCTTGGCAATAATCAATATGTAGCCGTCTCGTGAGAAAATCAGCATTGTGGACTCTGCGTAAAGTATCGACCAAGATCGGCCTTAGCATGCCACACAGGCGTACCCAGATAAACACTTTCCGCCTCCTCTGGATTTTCTGTTTCAGGAAAATCACTACTCTATACACCTATCGCCCTAAGACGGAATGTGTCGGCCATATCAGTCTATCGATACATTACGCAGATGTATATCGGCGCAGATGCATTTTGAGAAAAAATGTGTATGCATGTGTCTACAGAGCTACGCCCTTGATTGTGTTATTATATAATATATCATTCAATATATAATTTAACTTATTTAATAGAGAGTTTCCATATGTTGTAAAATTATTATAAAAAGTATCAACTGCAAACAAGATTCATGTGAGAAATTGTAAAGATACTAGTTTACTATTGTTTTTGCACTTATATATGATTGATTTAAATGCTCTTTATAAGCCTTTACCATTTCTACAGCAAACTTCTTAACATAGCAGAATAAACATGATTGAATACTAAGTTTTGTTTCTCCACATTTATAACTATGGTGCATGTACGAGCTCTTATATGTATGATAACATATATAATGGTGTTCAAAGAAGGATTTTTTTTTAAATATGAACGATTGCTAATGTTTATGCCATGTCTTCAAAAGACCATTGGATGCCCCTGTGGCAATAACAGTTGAAATTGAGGAAAGGGTTTTAAAATGTTGTGATTATAGACATTAAGCGTAGATAAAACTCGTGAGTGCTTTTTGAAATAATGATATATGAACTCGTAATACATAATGTCCTGGTTTTATGCATGGAAACACTCATACATTGTACATCAAAGCAGAAGTGTGGATAAGAGGGAAAAATTGTACACCTGCCATCTGGTTAAAATATCACATTGAAAAATGCAATTGTCGAAATGTTCACATGTTGTAGCAAATAAAACTTCTGACGTCATATTTGGGACATGAACAAAACATAAATATTTTGAAAGCTAAGAAATTCAACAAAAGTAACATATTCATTGTACACCTGGAATGTCTTTGTAATTTAAATAATGACTGGAGTAAATCACACAATGTGATTTATGAATTTTAATAAACTGACAAAAGGTATTCACGGGATACACGATTATCAAAGTGTGTAATGTATTTGAATATTTTCATCAATTGCAATAGAAAAATGTTTAAATTTCCAGAAAATGTATGTTTCATTGTCATATCTCCAGTGGTTTTTGAGTTTTTCTTAATGATATATAAATGTTTGGACGGGTGATATTTTATAAGCAACTTAGTAACTGATCCATCTTCTAAGGCCCCGATAAAAGGGTTTAATTGCAGTATTGAGATGTACTCTTCTTGTTCACAATCTCAAGTGTTTATGATAAGGTTGACATTTCACGCCTGATTGTCTCCGACTGTTTATTTTCATCTTTTGATATTGCAATACATTTAAACATATATAATGGAGTGTGGATATTTGTAAAAATAATAAGATATGTTACATACGCAGTGTGAATCTAAGGTTGACAGTGTCTTATGTTTTGCGAATACCCATTTCCTTAAAACAACATAATAATTCATTTCACAATATATGTTTAATCTTGTAAGAGATTGATTAACCTGTGCGTTGTAAAAACCATTTGAAGCAATAATTTTAATTAAAAAATGTCAACAACATCATCTCGACTGCGTCTGTGTTTAAGCAAGTGGTCATACCTTAAATAAACACAATATTAAAATGAAACCAGTACTGAGTACTTAATGCTTCAGGATAAGGATACATTCTCATGTCATAAACTTAAAGGTTTAATACTTAAAATGTTTTATGTACTGAATGACATGGCTGTATGGTTTTATTTGACTATAGAGTATACTGTGTATTCCTTGATCTGTGCTTAGTTCAGCATTTGAAGCAGCTATGAACTTTCATATTGTCGTGTATCGATAGTTAAGGGGATATGATAAAGAAGTAACAATTTCGCAAAAGTATAGGTCACAATACACCAAATAAATTCTTCCTTTGTTTCCATGTAACCCGACCAGTTTCAGTCCTCAAGTGTCACACTTTATAAGTGTTTCTTATGTAGGATACCATATATAATTTAAAAAGAGTTACCTCTACGCTATAAAACAGTCCAAAGAAGCTAGTGGGTCATGCATTATGCAAGAAAGAATTCTCCAGGCGAAAATGGCTACCGTCATTTGGACCAAATCGGGTCCGGACAAAACCGATGTCTTCTTTCACTTTCAAACAAGGTCAACATACTAAAAGTGATGGATAATTTCCAATACATCCTATATACATTTACAATGATTTTAACTCAATGTCATATATTCAATGAAATATGTTGATGTTATACACTCATTTCTATGCAAACAAAGGTTTTGTTTAGGAACAATAGTAGTATAGATGTATTTAACGTAAGTAGACCGTAATCAGTGTTTTCGAACAAAGGAATGAGCCCTTAAGACACAAAACAATGAAGTGGTTACGGATTAAGCTAGCATTTTCGAAAAAAGGAATGAGCCTTTTAAACAATACAATACAGAGGTTGCGGATTAACCTAGTGTTTCCAACAAAGGAGTGAGCCCTTAAGACACAAAACAATGAAGTGGTTACGGATTTATCTAGTGTTTCCAACAAAGGAGTGAGCCCTTAAGACACAAAACAATGAAGTGGTTACGGATTTATCTAGTGTTTTCGAACAAAGGAAAAAGCCTTTTAGACACAATACAATTAAGTGGTTATGGATTAATCTAGTTTTACGAACAACGGGATGAGCTCGTATGACACATTACAATGAAGTGGTTACGGATGTATCTAGTGTTCTTGAACAAAGGAGTGAGCCCTTAAGACACAATACAATGAAGTGGTTACGGATGTATCTAATGTTTTCGAACAAAGGAGTGAGCCCTTAAGACACAATACAATGAAGTGGTTACGGATATATCTAGTGTTTTCGAACAAAGGAGTGAGCCCTTAAGACACAATGCAATGCAGTGGTTACGGATGTATCTAGTGTTTTCGAACAAAGCAATGAGCCATAAGGATACAATACAATGAAATTATTACGGATAAATCTAGTATTTTCGAACAAAGGATTGAGCCTTTAGAACATACTACAATGAAGTGGTTACGGATTAATCTTATGATGTACATGTATATCTAGTCACCTAGTAAACCCTGATCCTGAACAAGTCCAACGAGGTAAATAGTTACCGAGATAGAAACACTTACTACCATCCCTGAAATATACCACTGTATTGATGACATTGAAGGAATAGGAGAAACTGCTTCTAACGATCAAGTTTCTTTTTTAACACACTGATTATACCTTCATTTCGAATGTCCACAGACTCCTTCATCAAATGTGGGCAAACTTGAAAAATTGCTAAAGAAGTGCATGCTATACATAGATGTAGTTGTGAACGGTTACACCGTACTCGTCCGATGTTCAGATGAACTAGTCAAAACTTACACCTGAGCCCGTCCATTGGAAAAAATACAATTTACATTCCACTATTCATGTTTTACAAATTATTATACAATCGAAAGACATGCGTACATGGTTCACGTCCTTTTGGACCAAATCGGACCCGGGCAAGACCGGTGTTTTGCATTATCTGCTTTCACTTTCAAACAAGGTCTAAAAACTAAAAAAGACCAACTCAATCATTTCCAGTGCACCTATAAACATTTACAATGATTTCTAGCTCAATGTCATATAGTCAATGCATTCTAGTGATGGTATACACTTATTTTGTATGCAAACAGTTTTTTTAGGGACTATTTGGGTGAAATCCAGCATCTGCCGATGTAATTCTTGTAATTTGACCTATGTGTATGATGCTAATTAAAAAGCCGATTAACGGAATATCGCGAATTAATTCATTAGCACAATTCTGACACTAATTCAGTTGTTTAAACGGCAAAAGGGGTCAAACGATTACTCCGAATATCACCTTGAAGCGAATGTTATTCAACTTGTTTAAACAGAATAACGCATTAGAATTTGAAACAAACCCAATGAGGTAAATGCACACGCTGGTAAACCAATAACGTAAACCCACATGCGGGTAACAGTTCATAGAATTACCTGATCCGCTATATAAATACATATCAGTTTATTAGCTCTTTCACATGAAAGCTATCAATTTGTCTAGGATTTAACTATTCCCCGGTCAACAGTATAAACTGTTTCCCTCTCGCGCTTGCAAAATTACCATAACTGTATATATACTGGTTCACTGGTCATCAGTTCCTAAAATTGAAATATATAGAATGTTGTAAGAAATAGTAAAAAATGATTAATTAACATGTATATAGTGCATCAGGTTATAATAGACGCTGTCCATCAGTTGGTCATGATTCATAAACACTCAAAATAAAACAATTTAGAATATTTCAATCACACAAAGACTTCTGTCAAAGTCCAGGGTTCTTCACACTTAATAAATTTAAGAATACTCTTACATAGTATGGCATTGTGACTCAGTGATCCTTCAATGCATTATACTTAAACAAGATGGCGGTAAATAAGTCCCCTTTAAAGGCAATATCGAACGCTCTGTGAAATATGAATACAGATCAGTATAATATTATGATTCTGAGATATATACGCAAACAAGTCAATGATTTACTGGGTACCGAGGCAATTCAATTTATCACGCATAATTCACTATTTATTTAAATAATGATGAATTGATAATCATTATTAATGCTGAAAACAACTTTAAGTGCTATATTTCAGTAAAAGTATGTCTTTAAACAATTGTTCACGTCAGTATCATGTAGTTTGAGTTAAATCGTAGCACAACAGATTGCAAAATATATCATTGACCTAGTTAGCCGGTCCCCAAGAAATGCTTGTAAGTGAGTGAAAGTTGGCGCAAAGTTTTACTGGAAGTATGTTTTGGTTGGTTAGTTATGCTCATTCATATTAGTAGACAGTTTGGTATAAAGAAGAATTGCAGAGGGGTCCATATAAAAGGGGTTAACAACTCTTTTCCAAAAAATCTTTCTTATTATCCAACCAAACCCTATGATGTGGGTACTCAGTGAGGCGATTCTTTCAAGTAACCACATCAAAAGGTGAAAGGGTCTAATAAGGATTTTAGAACGTGCAGAACTCCCATTATCTGGAGCTCTGAAATTGTACAAAGCTAAATGTAGCTAGATGGAATTTAGTGATCTGTTTAAAAAGTGTAAAATTTTTGGTGTGCATTCTACTTATGTGTTTTTCCAAGGGACGTATAATCCAACGGACGTTGGTTGTCACTATGCTTTGCATTGTAACAGTAAAAATATCGCATTCCAACTACAGACCAACCCGGTGGTGTAGTTGTAGATTATCACCTCGGTGCGGGAGATCGCCGGTTC
>JAUELF010240233.1:0-12667 GCA_031471495.1 Clinocardium nuttallii
TGCCCTTGGGCAAGGCACATTTTCTAGCCTAGTACTGGTTTGTTTACCCAAGGATCATGAATAATTAAATTTAAATGAGCGCTAAATGACCTTAGCTGTCGATGTGCCATAAAACAATATACATTCATTCATGAATGAATGACCTCTGTATGATTATTATAGAGTTGTCTGGTCTAGTTATAATTTACAAAGAAAATGAAATGCATAGACATTTTGAAGTATAACATTATAACTGAATTGTAAATATTTCTGAACAATTCTTTTACCCTTCCCCACATATAGACTCCAATTTCTTCATTTGCCACAATGTTTTCAAGTTTTTGCAGTAATTATACCTTCATTTATAGAGATTTCCAGATCTTGAGTCAATGTTTTCAAAGTCGTCTGCTGCAGATTCGTTGTATGTGGGAAAGATGGGTTAAAAAGCTGTCTGTTGTATGGATGTCAAACATCATGGCAAACATTTGCCTATTATAAGCCCTTACTATTTTTCATGAATTGTTTTTCTGCTGCATATGCATTTGAATTCCTACTTTCCAGCATGGGACAGACACCTTTTCTGACACCTGCAGCAAATAACCTTTGAAAGTTAATGGAAAAGGGAGAAATTGCTCAGTAGAAAAGCTAATTAATATACAAGAACCCATAAACCATCATTATATCCCACAAAATGGGTTTGAGAAACACAAAATGACCCGTAATCTGGTATTTGTAAAACTATTCAGGCACAAATTCATATATAAATAAACTTTTTTATATAAAAAACATTAACTTGTATCAAACTGATTATTCTTTTCACACATGCATCTGCTGTCGACTTTTGAAAGCATTGTGATAAAAAGAGAAATTTCACCTTTTTCATAATGTTTGCAACTCTATTCGATAATTTCTCTTTTTTCAATACTTGTATGTGGGATTGGGTTAAAGAGGATTGTTACCAAAATCATAACTACCCATGTACCTGAAATACCTGTGTGCAACTGGGCATTTTTGCTACATTGTCAAATCAAATTCACTTTTCAGCAAAACAGAATTTCTCTTGAGGGTGAAAGACTATAGGCAAATGGTATTGGATTGGCACTTCTTTAACCCTTTCCCACATAAGACAATTTTGCAGAAGACGACTTTGAACATATTTTGTCAAAAAATTGAAAATCTCTATAATTGAATGGATTACCTATGACTAAAAGTAGAAAACATTGTGGCAAAAGGAGAAATTGCTCATTCTGAGCAATTTCTTCTTTTGTCACTATGTTTTCAAAAAGCTGTCTGCTGCAGTCTCAGGCATCAGAAAGCATCTATATGAGGAAAAGGGTTTAAGTCTCACTTGAAGAAATTTTTCCAATTTTTGCAACAATGTTTTCAACTCTCTTTCTGGAATTCCTTATCAAAGTCATCATAGGCTAAACAATAATTGCTTCAACTTTCAAGAAATAGTTTCAAATGATAGGATCCAAGAAAATTAAACAATATATAACCAACTACCAAGTAAATGAGAATTACCCATTTCACATTTACAAGAAACCTGCGATAGATGACTGAAAACATTTAGTAATTAACACAATTGGATACTGACTACATGTATAAGTGATCAAATTGAAGAATAATTATTGAACAAAGTTGAAAATATTGTTGCAAAAGTCTACTGCTGGAGAAGCTTCACAAAGTATCTGCATGAAGGAAAGGTTTATAAGTTTGTATTTGAAAGTGGTCTCTTCAAGAAAATTTAAGTTTATAACAGACATTGCATTACAGTGCAAACTTCTTGACTTTTTAATGCAATTTTCTCAACGAGCATAAATGCTGCACAGCTGTACGTAAGAAAACATAAACATCCTCTGCATAAAAACTTATTCAACTCGGCTATCAATTAACTTGACAGGAGAGGTGAAAATATTCAACAAAATACATATGGGTTTTAACTTTTCATTTTTAATCTTCAAATTGATATATTAGTTCAGGTGAATGGCTGACTTCATGATTGTCTGTGCCATAGATTTATTCCATTACTTGCGGCTTCATAATAACTGATTGCCTGAAAATGTCAAACTTTTTTAATCCCTTTCCCACGAATAGACATTTTCTGAAGCAGTTGCGGCAGACAACTTTCGAAAACATTGTGGCAAAAGGTAAAATTGCAATTTCTCTTAAATTGTTCATTTTGTTACATTTTGTGACAGGTGCGTCTTTATATAAGTGTGTCTCTCTGTTTAAAGTCGGCCGCTGCAGACTTGTCATAATTATGTAGGTTTCAGGTTAAAATTCATGATGAGATCAACATGACATATGACTCGATTTGTGATCATTTTATGAGATCAACATGACATATGACTCGATTTGTGATCATTTTAAGTAGCAAATGATAAAAAATTAAGAAATATGTACAACAGTAACTTCTCTTTTCCCGTTAATGTTTTCAACAGAAAAAGTATTGCCTGCATTATGAAAACTTCAAAGGATTCACAAATCATGCCTAAAGAATTCTGTAATAATTCTATCTACATCAAATAAATGTCATTGATCTATTGAAAAATAATTTGTCAACAATTAAATGATTAGAAACAGGAATTAAATCTCTCTGACAAGCACGTATCTGAATTTATCTTTAGAAATAAAACAGTCTGACCTATTACAAAATGATATATTCCGGCTGGTCTTCAATTATAATGAACATTTAATTAGATTGGTAAAACTTTAAGGAAAATCATCAAAGAAAGTAAGTTAAAAGCTTTTACGTTAACATTTTTGTTTTAAATTGTACCTCCATTTATAAACATATTAATTGTATTATGATATCTATGCCAATTTGCTTCTTATGCAAAAAGTATATAAGGAAATTAACATTAAGTGATATAAGACTTTTAGTCACATAATTTTCAAAATGTTTTCTGAATGTACTTTTGGCCGGAAAAAGCCCTCAGAATCCACAAGTGTGATCAAGGAAAAGTGTTAATCTCACAACTGTTATAAATCAGTCTAAATTGTGTCCATTTTATGTGAGGTGGGTGTATCCCCACACTCAAACTTCAAATGCAACAGTTTTATCTAAACGCCTGCCAAGATGTAAATATTTTTAATCAAATTCTCCAAGTTTTAACGAGATGGGTAAACAGATTGCGTAATTTTCACCAAGTCCGATACATCATCCTACAGAGACAGTCCTAAGGCAAGTCAAGTTTTCAACAGAGACTGATCCATCAAACACATGAGGTAACAGGTAAAAAATGTCCACAATGTAATTTAACCCTTTCCCACATACAGACTCTTTCTGACACTTCTGATGGCTAGACATGTTACTTAAGAACACATTGTTGCTAAAGGATAAATTGCTCATGATGAGAATTTATCATTTTGCCATTATAAATGTTTCAACTCTATTTTATAATTAAACTCTCATTTTTCCCTTTCCCTCATACAACAATTCTGCAGCAGACAACTTTAAACATATTTTGGCAAATTATGGAAAATAATGGATTACCCTGACGACTAAAAGTGGGAAACATTGTGGCAAAAGAAGAAATTGCACGATTTGTGCAATTTCTTCTTTTGTCACTATGTTTTTAAAACGGCGTCTGCTGCAGAGGCTTCAGGAAGCATCTATATGAGGGAAAGGGTTAATTATTGAACAGAGTTATAAACGTAACATGGCAAAGGAAAAACTGTTCATAAATAGGAAGATTTTTCCCTTTTGTCATAATGCTTTCAAAAGTTGTCTGCTGCAAGAGAGATCAAATATGTCTGCAGGTGGGAATGGGTTAAAGATGTGTACAAATAACATCTTTTTCATTTCCTACCTTTAAGTTAATGATTACAGTCTGAATACGCATCAATCTGCATCCAAATTATGTAACTGAATGTTCTTCCTTTCAGTGATACAGAAGAATCTTCAAATATATTTTTGAATTATAGAGGAAAAGGACACAAGTTAAACTCATATTGTGAAATAAATTTTTAAGAAAATAGTCTTCAGGGATTGTTTTTTATTTTGATAAACTTTAAATTAAACCCTGTGGCACAATCAGGGCTTTTATCAAGCAAAATGGTCACTGAAGGAATGTGTGAAATATTTCAAATTTGTCAGTCTGCAAAATCAATCAACGCAGCATGCATCCATGCCTGTGATTAAGGTCTGATGGCAATTAATCATCTATGTCCATCTTTCAATCTCTCCATGTCTCACTGGTCATGCATTAAATTCTAACATTGCACATTTGACAGAAAAACTCATCAAACTATTTATGCTCACAGTTTCCTACATACAACAAATCTTCTCCATAAAACTGATTAGAAAACAATCTACTCTTTGTTTTATTCTAGTGTTATCATTGCCAATCTCTTGATGTATCTTCAAACATTTCAAACTTCTTTTAAAATCATTCTTTAAATTGTCGTTCATACAAATATCCTCTTGAAGACAGAACTTTCTAAGCTAACAGCAAAGCAGAGAAGAGTGTTGTATTGTTATTGTTTTGAATCAGTCTATCTAATCTGATTGTCTGCAGACTCTTGAAGTTGATGACAAAAGCCCTTAGAAATACACGAAATCCCCGCTATAACTGTCAGGCCCTTATCAGGATCAATCTACCGTTTACTGGTACCTACAAATAACAGCACCAGAAGCTTGCATCTCCGAAAACGGGAAGAGTGATTTCCGATAAGGTTCATCCTCTTGCATACTAGCCCTTTTGCTGTTACAGACAACTTATTATATCTTTGTATCAGGAATGGAAACCAATTATAACCTTTCCCACTTGCAGACCAATTTTGATGGATCTGCAGCAGATTGGCTTTTTCAATAATAACTTTCTTTTGAAGAGGTTTTTCAAAAAAGTATTTGGCAAAAGTTCATAATGTTTCTACTAAGTTTTCAAATACTTGTCTTCATCCACATTTCAAATTTTGTTAGCATCAGGAAAACTGTGAAATTGTGTCAGCACTGGTGATGGTTCCATACTGTAAATTGATCTTGTCCAACATGACTGACAGAAAATCATCTAAATGGTAATACTTGAGTGCTTTGAATCAATTTTCTGGCAAAGGTTGGCGCTAAGTAATACATCAAGTAGATGGAGAAACTGTGAAACTTAATACTGTGAGAGTCTTTACTACACTCCTTGGGATGGAATTCTAAAAATCAACTCCTTCAATCTTAAAGTGTAAGTAACATCTACTTGTGTGAAAGTACTTTTCATTGTCCTGGCAACATTAAGGAAGTTTTTATCTTTTAAAGCTTGAGTAATTGATACTATAACATAATTAACTTGGTTTCTCAGACATCACACTTCCTTAGATATCCATTTCCATTTTCATTCCTGTTTTAATTATAAGTAAATCTCAGACATACATACTTATACATGTATTGCTGTTGCAATGATAATTAAAGCAATTCATCCGATTAATAAGGTCACTTATAATATCTACATGACTTATACTCCACATTTAATAATTTGAAGAAAACCTCAATGGGACACTTGGACAGGATTTGAATCAGCTTTCCCTCATACAGCAAATCTACAGGAGAAGACTTTAAACACAATAACTCAAAAATATGGTAAAGATCAATTATTGAATAAAGTGGAAAAGTTTGTCTGCTGCAGCCTGAGGCACCAGAAAGCGTCTGTATGTGGAAAAGAGTTTATTATGAAAATGATGTCCTGATGAAGAGAACTAATTGCTTTAATCCCATTGTCATTTCGGGGGTAAATTATAGAGCAACCATATACCATGAGAAGTCACAAAAGACCAAATACTTTTCTCTGACACATTTTCTGAAATTGCTTAATTGATAATAATGACTGTATTGGTCAATATTTCCAGTAGTTCTCTATCTGTGATATTTAATTGTTGATAGTATTATCCAAATTATATTAAATCATAAAATGTGAACTAGAATGGAGTGCTCCGCGGAGCACATGTGTCACCTGCATCTGCTCATTGAAAGTGTGATGAAAATGTGTGATGGACAGACAGACGGACTGACAGACGCCTGACAAAAAAAAGTAATCCCTAAGGCAGCCTACCATCAGGGATGCTATGCAGGGTGGAATAAAAAGGTTCTAACAACTTTTATTAATCATTAGTTATGTCTTTTTCCTGGATAATCTAACCTTAGCATTGACAGATGTGTGGGAACACCCAAAAGGTTGCTTAAGGCCCACTTACATGGTTTTCAAACAGCCATTTACAACATACAGGTTCTGCAGCAGAGTCCTTTAAAAACATTGTGGCAAAAAATATATAAATGAGAGTAAATTACTGAAAAAAGTTTTGAGCAAATTCTCTGTTTGTCGCAATGTTTTTTTAAGTTGTTTGCTGCAGTCTCAGGCATCAGAAAGCATTTATATTAGATGTGGGGAATGGTTAAGAAACTTTGGTTCACAATGTCAGCAACACAGCCTACTACAATTGCAGTAACAAATCTGTATGCCAAGGGCCTTAGGGCCATAAGACAGCAAAGGTATTAAAAGTAAGAGCTTACTTGGCTTCCTCATTTTCAAAATCTCTAAATCACTGTAGTTCAGGTAGGAAGAAGACATATTCAGCGCTATAACATTTCAAAATTTTATTTAGAGAATTTCTTTATTATCATCAATATTTGAAACAAGACATCTGTGGTTTTCAAAGAAACCAGCCATCAGAATTATTGCCCCCCAAGTGGCTTCCAGTCTGTCTACCTGCAGATTTAATGCTGATACCTGTCTCCCTCATAGATCCAGGAATAATGAATGTCTGCCTCAAGAGGAATACAACCTTTCTCTAAAGTGCTTTATATAGTTATATTTTCAATTGGGCTTTTTACATACATCATTCTGTGCTATAGAAGTTTTCAGTTTCAAATAAATCTGAAAAGATTGAATACATTATAACAGTGAGACATATTTGACTTGTCTCTGTTACTATATGTATTCAAATATACGGATATTTTGACATTATCCATGTCAGAGTAAACAAATGAAGCTAAACTGCACCAATGTTTCTCCAGATCTGGAAATCTACTGTGTTGGGAACATCAAACTCTGATGGTGTCAATTAAAGTAAACTAAGGGCCAAAATTGCATGACATTGGATCATTTAAATTGCACACCAAAGCAACCACATGCAGGAATAAATCTAGAATGGTTCTAAACTTCTAATTTTATATTTGTTTTAGTTCAGGTCTGTTAGTCTACCAGTCTGTGGTTAACTGTTTACCAGAAATGACACTTTCAATGTTGTCTGCTTTGAAACTATTTGAGGAAATAATTGCAACATCTGCACAAATGGAAGTTTAATAATGGGAGAGTTGAAAGCAATGTGGTTAAATGAGAAAATAGTCAGGAGTAATAATTTATTTTCGAATATTATATCAAGAATGTTGTAGCTTATAGAGCTTTTTCCATATTTTTGCCAAAATAGATTTTTCAAAATTGTCTGCTGAAAATTTGTTGTATGTGGGAAAGGGTTAATGACCCCATTTATCCATGTAAATCACATCAGTTTTTCATCATCATTATGTTTCCATGGGGGAGCAGTCTGTTATGCTTATTGCACTATAATTATCAAACCAGACTGTTTTCACATGCAATTACATGAAATCACTGCACAGACTCATTGCTGATAAGCCCAGTCATACACCATCATAACAAATAATATGTTTTGGCTACACAATCCTCTTGTTGCATTCACAAACCTTTTACTTCACATCATTTCCATAAATTTGCATAGATTTTTTCAGTCATCTGATATTTTTTTAGATTCCGTAAAGGATTATTATCCACCTGAACATTTGTAGGCTGCAACTTTTATAATATAAGAGTTGTTCACTATTTGCAATGTTTTCGAAGCTATGTCCTTTATCTCGAACTTTTACATTCATTTCCTTTTCATTCTTTTCTTCATGCAAGCATTTTAACCTTTTCCCACATATAGACGCTTTTTGACACCTGCTGCAGACGACTTTTGAAAAACCTGTGACTAAAAAGAGAAATTGCTCAAGTGAGCATGATTTCTCCTTTGGCCACAATGTTTACAACTCTTTTTTATAATTAAACCCTTATTTATGAAGATTTTTCATGTTTTTGTCAATATATTTTTACAGTCATCTGCTGCTGATTTGTTGTTGTATGTGGAAAAGGGATAAATTAAGAACTAAGAACATTTTTTCAGTTGAAGGGTAGACTGAATCTGTACTGCACAGACTGGCTTCAACAGTATGGTATCAGTCTGCCAATATTGTGTAGCTTATATCAAGAAGGTCACATGATAAATCAAAGACTTCTGATCTTTGCCATGGTAAATGTGTTTTTTACGAGATTGCAGAATGGCAGAACATGATGCAGCTCTCAAGGGTGATTTCTTGATCTGTCTAAGATGAAAATTATGCATGAAACAGATGAATGAGGATAGAGCTATTTTTCCAGATTTGATTCTTATTACAAATGTTCCTAAATCATTAGTGGTATCCAACAAAAGTTAAGGTTAATTGTCAAAATATTGGGGCCGTCTGACAGGGTCTAGCTGTTTTGCTTGCTAACAATACTTATATCAATTAGTATTTGTATCAAAGAAATATCACAATTCAATATTTAAATTGAATATTTAGGAATTTAAAGGCTACAGCTATAACTTGAAATTATACCTCCCTAAGGCTAAACTTGAAATGATACCACCCTAAGGCTAACTTGAAAAGAAACCTCCCTACTGTATTAAGGCGATGCCAAAGCTAGGTGATGTTGGCATGCAAACCTTACATTAAAACTCAATATGGCCTCATCAATACTTCAAACATGATTATGCAATCATTGAATCTTCTTTCAAGATCATTTATATCTTGTATGATGTCACACCTCAACTATCTTCAGTCCTTTATCACAGGAATTACATTACTGCTCAAAAGCTGCCATTTTACAGTCTATTTTCTGCTTGCGCCTTAATATGCAGCAGATAGCTTTTGAAAACATTTTGGCAAGAAAAATAAATTTCTAATGATGAGCAGTATCTCCGGTTGCACTAAAGTTTTCAAATATATTCAGTTATATTATAATTTTATAGATGTTCCATAATACTGCCTTGATATTCTAACATTTGTCTGCTTCAGATTTGTTGTATGTGGGTAAAGGTTAATGTATTTTCCATAATTCTCAGCAGAATAAAAGTTTTAGTTACATTATAAGACAGACAGCACTGAATATAAAGTAAAACATATCTAATGAGGTCGAATTGATGGAAAGTTCTGTCAACATGAACTCAGCCATGATTAAACGGCACCAACAAGGGACAAAGTTCTGCTATTTTTTGTGCTAATTGCCTTCACTCATTCTAACCCAGTACTTCCTTCAATTAACACTATAGTACAGCCTCGTAAATTCTGGATTTCTGCAAGGTGTTTTAAGATTCCTGTAAAAAATATTATTTGGAAATAAGACATTTTCCCCTTTTCATCAATAAAAGAAGATTTTCTACTGCAAAGGTAAGAACAAAACAAAAATAAGATCTTAATTATCAGTACAAATTCCCTTGTTCTTTCAGGGAAACAGTGTACTAAATGCACATTCCCAAGCACTACAACAAGGAAAAATATGAATATTTTAACATTAAATGATAAATAATTATTGATGACTGTTATGTCAAACCATCAGCCTATCCCCTGCCTTGAAAAATGTTATAGTTTGATGTATGTGGACTTTGTATTGATCCTTCCCCTGAAATAGATGGGGACTTTTGTCGCCTTGCAGCAGTATTGTATGCAGGAAAAGTTTATTTAAAACAAGCCTGCTCAAACCTATTTTCGATTCATGTATTTTCTTAAAGATATGTCAACACCCTATGTACACTGTATCTAGACTGCATATACATTGTTGTTTGGTGACAGATTTTCAAGATGAATACACATTGCTTCATTTGCTCATTCATCAATGTCAAATGGTGACAAATTAATTCTCAATTGAACCATTTCCCTCACGGATGCATACTTTGCTCACAATTTTAATGTTCACTTGAAGACATCACAGAAGAATAAGAAATTGTAATTGAAGAAATTTTAACTTTTGTTCAATATTTATATTAATTTTATTTGTGGATATGCACTAGCCGACATTTGTTACTTTTAATTATATGATGAGAAGTTTTAAACCAGGATAGGTCAGAAACAGTTTATGGTATCAAAAAATCCTTATCAAGTATTGCAAATGTTAAGCAAATAAAAGTTATTAGCACCAATAATGCCTTGGCAAGCTTAAACATAGGGGTAAAGTCTCCTCAATCTTCCATTCTGTTTGAAAGCATGTTGGCAAAACAGAAGAAAATCTCCTAAATCTCTATCATAAAAGTATTAATTGTTAATTTTAACAAAATTTGCTGTGGCAAAGGAGATATCAAAAATTGTGTCTATGTGGGGGAAAGGCTTAAATGAACAGTTACCATTAAGTTCATAGAATGTTCGTTTTAATGTAGAGTCTTCTGATTTGAAAACAAAATATTAAAATGCACACAATAAAAACAATTAGTAGTATGATTTTATTGCCAGTTGAGAAGAAATTGTTGACTTTGAGTAATTTCTCCTATCAATTAAGTGTTTCCTGCATAACATCTGCATAAATCAACTGCAGGGCCTGTGGGCTGAGGCTGAGCCAAAACTGGCTGCCACCATCAAGACATATTTCCAGATCAATACATATCCGGACATATTACCAACGTTTCTCTGTAAAGACCCAATGTTAAAGATCCTCCAAATCCTGTGCATGGTAAGAATGCCGGGTAGCCATTAAATGGAGATCACTGTCACATATCTGTTAATGACCAATCATTTTCCGACATGTCATTTGACAGATACATGAAAGAATCAGAGGAATGTGTTGTCAGGGTTGCAACTACTTGCAGCGAAAAATGAGATTAGTGGAATGTGACCCTTTCGGACAAGAAATAAATCACCTGTTACCTGATGCAGACAACTTCAAGAGTTTCAACAGCAGACAACTTTTGAAAGAATTGTGGGTAAAGGAGAAATTGCTCATATTGAGAATCTTTTTCAACTTCAAACTGAGCTGGATCATCCAATATTAATCATATATATTAATTCTTCGACAATATTCAATAATTGTTCTTTAATTTAGAGATTTATCCAGTTATGACTAACTGTCTGCAAAGTTGACTGCAGCTGATTTGTTGTATGTTGGAAAGACTTTACTTATTAATAAATGAGGCAACGTCAATAAATAAGAGAAAAGATCATCCATCTCAGTACTTTGAATTTTATTTCAAATTTCACCCAGAACCATATCTGGTTCCCAGTTAAAATCCCCTGTAATCATTTCCAATAATATTTGAAGGATTACATGAGACTGGAACCCAGCAGGTATATAATACTGCTGCAGGGAACTGGTTAAAAAGAAATTTGCTGCAAAACAACCAATTATACATTCTTTTTTTAACTAATTTAAGAACCCTTTACTTTTGAAGCTATCAGATGGGATGCATGCATTCGGAAGGGCTTACAGGACTGCATTTAAATTAGATCTACTAGGCCTGTTTTAAAAAGAATAAATTTATTCATTTGACATTTGTATCCATCAAATCACTATTGCAATTGCTAATTAGTTGAATATTGCCATATTATTGCCATAACAAGAAAAATTGAGGAGACATTGTCAAGGCTTTGGAATTGATATTACTTAAAGTGGAAAATGTTGTGGCAAATGGAGAAATTGCTTGTTACAATGTGAGCAATTTCTTCTTTTGTCACTATGCTTTCAAAAAGCCTTCTGCTACAGAGGCATCAGAAAGCGTCTTTATGAGGGAAAGGGATAAATGACTAAAATATCATTGTGCATGTTAATTTAATCTGCTGGAGAGAATGAGTTGGAACATAATTGTTACAATGATATTTGTTTATAAGATTGCATAAAACATCAGATTTTGAGTAATTATACTTTTGTACATATATATAGTTACATGTTTGCAAATTATTTGACCCAGTTTAACAACAAAGAAAGTTCATGAACTGAAGACAATTCTAATGATTTTCCACTTAGCAGAGTATATATACTATAATTTAAAAAAAACACAAAAATATTAGCCTTTTCCCGCATACAACAAATAAACAAAGAAATAATTTTGAAAATATTCAGGGAAAAAATATGGTAAATCATTATCTATTTAAAAGAAAGGTAAACATCATGACAAAAGGGGATATTGTTCCTCAAAAGCAATTTCTCCTTTTGTCTCAATGATTTCAAAAGCATGTGATGACAAAACCTTTCTAAATCAGAGTTGAACTCTCTCATACTGGTTACTTTCAGGTGACCTGACAGAGCTCCACATTCAGACAGATCAGTTCGCCCAGAAGCAGGCCAAGACCCTTGAGACAACAAACCAGCCCAACTTTTCACCCGAGGGTCTGAACAGTAGCAGCAGATCTAGCAGCTACTCCAGTATCGTCAGTAGTAGCAGCGGCGAGGGCGTCAATGGCAAGAACAAGGCGAATAAACAATACCCAGTTGGCTTTACTCCATTCATTGAAACTATACCAGGTATGAATAATGTTGTCCTATATTTGCTTACCCCTTTCCCACATACAACAATTCTGCAGCAGATGACTTTGAACATGTTTTGTCAAAAATAGAAAATCTCTATAATTGAATGGATAACCTATGACTAAAAGTAGAAAACATTGTGGCAAAAGGAGAAATTG
>JAUELF010240244.1:0-12667 GCA_031471495.1 Clinocardium nuttallii
ACATTGTGGCAAAAGAAGAAATTGCACGTTTTGTGCAATTTCTTCTTTTGTCATTATGTTTTCAAAAAGCCGTCTGCTGCATAGGCGACAGAAAGCGTCTCGGACTACTCATATGTGTCCTGGTTTTCTCACACCACAACATACGCTCCACGCACCTGGCGGCTTTTCCACATGGACTGTTATTCTATTATTTCAAGACGAATGACGCTTGTCACAGTGAAGTAATATTGGCCGAGCTCGTGTTCGAACTCACAACCCCTGGATTGAAAACCCGCGTCGCTACCGACTGCGCTACCGGGACTCGGCTCAAAGCTGTCTGCTACAGATGCATAAACGCCGATTAACGTATTACAGAAAGTGTGTATACGGATCAGATTATAGATGTGCTCAATCAGATAAATCTGAACCGTCTCGCGAGAAAACCAACAGTGTGGACTCTGCTTAAAGCATCGACCCGGATCAGCCTAAGCATGCCACGCAGGATAACCCGGACATACACTTTACGTCTCCTGTGGATTTTCGGTTTCAGAAATCATTAGTCTATAACTCTATCCACCTGAGACGGAATGTATCGACCCAAATCTGTCTGCGCGGACACCGCAGGCTGATCTGGGTCGATACATTACGCAGAGGCCATAATGTTTTCTCGCGGGGCGGCTCGTCTATTCCTGTCGTACATTATGTTAATTATGTTGGTTTTCATTGTAGAGCTTTTCTTCTATATTGCCAAGGTTGAAAATAGCTACCCAATTGGCGGATGGCCAATGTATGAACCATTTCCCACATAAATACACGATTTGACGATTATGTATCTTATTGAAAACAATTTGACAACAGGAGAAATTGATCACGATAAAGAATATCTCGTTTTTGCTTTACAGTTATATGGATCTTGCCTAATCTTTACTATATCATTTACGACGATCGCTAGACGTCGAAACAGGTTGATGAATCATTTACCTAGGGTATGCAGTTGAAATGCAACCAGACATGAGTCACACGCGGAATAGTGTATTTCTATAAAAGTATATTAATCAAACTCATTTATCCTAGTGCAAACCGTTTGTACATTCCCTATATATTCTGATGACAGGCAGGCATATTGTTATTCTGTTTAAAGAATATTCACAAAATTGATTAACTGCCATCGGTTCTAGGATTGCGTTATAAAGTTAAGTTTTGTGTGAACATTAGAAATTCATAATTGGAAATTGTACAACATTAGCAATTCATCATTTCCTCATAATATTTCAAAAAGGTTTCCAGTGCACAGATGTGGGAATGTTCTGTATTTCAGTTAAGGGGCAAATGCAGCAGACGACCTTGGTACTATCTAGGAAGGAAAAAAAATAAAACCTCGATGCGCTAATTTTAAGAAGAAATAAAAACATTGTGAAAAAAGGAGAATTTTTTTTATTATGAGCAGTTTCTCCTTGTGTCATACTGATTTCAAGAGTCGTCTGTTGCCAAAGGCGTCATAAAAGCGTCTGTTTATGAGAACCAGTAGAAAGCGTCCACTGATAAAGAAGGCTGAAGAATCAAACCCCGCCTTCTCTTACAATGGTTCTCTAATCTTCCTTCCTTAACCCTTTCCCTCATATAGACAGCAGCAGTCGGCTTTCTGAAAACATTGTGACAAAAGAATAAATTGCACAAAACGTGCAATTTCTTCTTTTGTCACAATGTTTTGCCACTTTTGAGAAAATATGTTCATAATCGTCTGCTGCTGAATTATCGTATGAGGGATAAGGTGTCGTTGATTTCACCGCGACTTACGACCGGACAAACTTAAACCCTGTATTAAACCAACATTTGCTTATCGCGGTATGTGCGATTTAAAACACGATTTGCGAACAACGTAGAACACGATTGCGCGTTTGTGCAGACGGGTCTCTACTTCCAATTTCGCTTTTTACTTTGAATGTATCAGTATGTTACAAAGGTATTCAATAAATAAGAACATATACACGAGCAATGGTGATTGCAACAGTTGCAGGAATTCGTTTGGATAAGGTTCATGTGCAGAGTTAGTTATTACGATGAAATGTTCCTGATATCACAGTGTCTATTTGTTAAGCCTTACACCGCTTAGTTTTTACAGCAGGTGTCATCGCCACCCCTGATTTATGACAAGTTCTTACATATGACATGGACTAGACGGTGCAAATTACTGATACATACGTATCTAGCGAGCAATGCATATCAGAATTAGACAGAACAGATGTGCAAGCTGAAGTTGGTGTACATTATACGTTATTGTATTCCAAGTCGTGCATAACAAAATACCTAGATGTTGTTTATTATCGTGTATAGCGATATAAAGATTAAAGCACCATTCAAATCTTTCGGCAAACAATGTACATTGCAAACATTAAATAGCACCATATGTTGTAGTCAAACCTATGCTAAAGACAACATTTGTTTAACAATTCACTGTCTAAAGAAACAACAATAATATATTGTATAATATAATAATAACTCCTCTTCTGCATAAATGACCCTGTATTTAAAGACAACCTCTATTGAAAGACCATTGTGTTGTGTTACATTAGGTGGTCTTTTTTACGCAGGTTCCATTCTATATATCCTGAAAATCTGCCAAGAGGTGAAACCGGATGATTGTTTTTTATTATTATAATTTATTGTGTATTAAGATTATACATAAGTCAACGGTTATTGAGTAAGGAGAGTAATCTACAGACTTTTAGACTTTATTCTGTCCGTATACAGATATTATATATAAGAAATTCCACATGGATTCTCTGTGTCCTTTAGATTCAAACAGTCGTACGTATTCATGTAGCATGTTGATTGAGGAAACAAGTACATGTGCATGTCACTGATAGTATATCTAGACTAAACAAACTCTAGACGATTTCTATCTCCTTAAACCAGCCCTCTTGATTTCTTTACCCAATGTACACAAGTTCAAGTTGACTCTCTTTGAAGTAGTGATACTACAAATAATCCAAGGCTTTATATTACATGCCAGTATTTGATGGATTATTGGGGTTAAGCATCCTTTTCAACATTTGCGGAGTCATATAACGGAGATCAGCTTTTCTGCCTTTCGCAGACTAGTACACCATACAACAAACTTTCACATTGCATGGATTGACAGCCAGTGCAGCCTCTTTCCTGGCTTTCTCACACCAGTATTACACACAAACGACTTTCCGGCCAAGCGTGGATTCGAACTCACAACATATGGGTTAGCAGCCCGCGTCGCTATAAACTGACTTACCGGGCCGACAATATAGAACCTCTTTATTAATGATAGTATGATTATGACAAAGCCCGCTTTTATATCTATGACTTATAACCTGCATACATAATCCTTAACCCTTTTACATATGAAGCATTATATCAAAGAATAAATCGCTGACATTGAACAAGTTCTCCATTGTCACAATGTTTACAACTCTCCGATAATTTAACCTTCCTTTTTTAGAAATGTTCTAAATGTTCACTAGATATTCTCAATGTCATCTGCTGCAGCTGTGTTGTATGTTTGAAAGGGTTAGAAAACGTGAATGAGATGGTTGCCAAATATGCATCAAGAATATGATAAAGAAATGATCCGATCACTCAGTGGATCTGTGCAAAGGAAGCTGTTGAATCAGTCTGAAAATTTCATTTTAATCAACACCCTGCCGTTTTGATAAATCGTCTGTTGAACAAGCATGTGTTTCACATTTATCCTGCTCTGCAAACTAAAACAGCACGACGTTTTTAAAACAGTGTTGATCAAGATCAGCCAAAAAAAGGCGTGAAGATTACTTTCTGTAAACGCTGATGAATTCTTCATGCGGTGTAATTTGTCATTTCATTCGTACATCTCTATAGGAGAAGTCAGACCATGCGATTGTTAAAATGACATATTTTCAAGTATCACATGTGTATGGTAATACAATGGGGAAGGGTATAGTGCAGATGTTATATAACAGATTGTGATAGGAGAGTCTGTTTAACGACAGAAATGTTTGATTTGCAATGATATGAAACACTTTAATAGTGGGGGTTTTTTTCAGTCAGAAGAAGATTAAAAAAAAGCACGTTTGCTTTCGTATGGTGTTAAATAATGGTCACAATTGTATTATTCATATCCCACAATAAATTGCAACAACTCTTACTATTAATAAATGCAAGCAAAAACAGACACTTTTGCTTCATCAGTATATCAGTTCATGCTGAGGTTACTACTAATGGTAGCATTTAATCTGTCCTGTGGTGGTGTGTTGGTGCGGCCAGGCAATACATTATTACTGCGCTGCTGTTAAAAGTGACTAAAATCACAATGTATTGACCTTTTTTGTCTGTGACAAAGATGAAAATTGACAGAGTATGGTATTTTGGTGTCTTAACATATATATCCCTCAAGAATAAAAAGAATAACAGTCGCGACAGGTGGCGATTTTCATCAGACGTTTCATATGTGTCTCTTCTAACGATATGCGGATTATGAATGCTCTGGTAAAACTGTGCATATGTACAGGTTCACCAAGGACTTGACTGTGCGTATGTATTACACAGACACAAATCGCCATACGTAAATCATATACGGACACGGTGTAATGAAACACCTTACAAATGATTATCTATGTCTCATAGTTCATTTAATTCTGATAAAACGTTTCCAAAATGTATGCAACGATCGACAGATCCGCATATAAAACCTTTGTTGTTTCATCATGCTTTGTCCCTTTTGCGCAAGTTTTGTAGGAATGGTTTTCAGCCTTTTGTTTGAACAACCTCTCGTACAATCAGATTTTGACAGGCTTTGCGATCAACATGCTTTCAAGTCATCTCAACATTTTGAAAGCATTTGCTCAACATTAAATCCTGGAGTAGTAATGAAGAGTGGCCTAATGTGTTTTTGAGGGGAGTGTGTCGCCGGTTGTCCAGGGTTCGGTCCGTGTTCTTGGCTGTAAGGTTGACTGTCCTTTGGCAGGGCATGTTTCCTAGCCTTATACTGGTTACTCTCACACGTTGTATGTACAAGGTTACTGGTACCGCTGTTCACCTGAAAACTCTTGACAACGATTTTAAATCCGAGCAAACAAACTTAAGCATTGACTCTGGTCGAGAGACTAACTGTCACATATAACATAAGTTGCTAAATTGATATACATGTAGCCAAAAGGAAAGTGCACAGTTATCTGAAGACTGTGCTCATGGTTTTCTGTATGTTCGCTGGTCACAGGCTATCCAGACTCTTCACTGTACGGAGATACAATAATAATCTCTGGATTACCCTCCAATTTAACCATCTCCCTGGGACCTATGTTAATGATAACGGACCTTATTACGCATTCAGTGTTGGCGTAACACCTGTACATTTCAATTAAAGTTAAGGTATTTAAGAAATAAAAATCTAAATTTAACAAATTTGATAAGATTTTGAGGAAAGAATCATATCGCTGCAATTATCTACAGACTCTTTCGCCAGCCGATAACGGCTTCAGTATTTTGAAATTACAGATAATTCTAGAAAATGCCAAAATCTTTGAACTGTCTGCAGTATAGTATAGCTTATAAGTCTTATCATTTATTGGATGAGTAGACATACTTTATTGGAAAAGAATATGCTGTCTGTTATAAGCATCTCCTTATTTTTTCCTACAATGTATCGTAAAGTTAACAAGTAACGACGGTTGTAAAGGGAGAGCCCGGCAGAGAGAACAGGGGAGGTACTACGATACCATATTATGTGGTGTGCAGGTGTTTGGCAGTGGGCGCCATACACTTTAAAATTGAATGTGTTTGTTGTTTCTTTTGTAACACTATCAACTGTTAGAAAGAGATTAACTTGTCATTAGAAAGTAATTTGTTAAGTAACAGAATTGCCTAATTATCATTTTTAATCTTGATGCAGATGTGTCTGATAGGTGCTGCATCAGACGTCTTGATTATGCAATTAAATACCACGATTCGGTGGGTAATCCTTCAAAATGTTCTTACATATTTACCGAGGCCGTAGTCGACTCGGAATCGACGTTGTGAGTAAGAACCCAGCTCGGTCATCAGTTGTTCCAACCTTTGACAGAAGTTAATGGGATACACGCCATTCATCTTCATCCAATGGACAAAAGCCACGAACAGTTTGGAAGGACTGTTGTGTGAATTTCTGGTGTGAAATAGTCGGGAATTGCATTGGTAGGTGTACTGGCCGCTGTGATGTTACTGACCAAATGCTGGAACTGGCGTTAAACCCCAGTCAGTCAATCAACCTTACGTAGTCAGACAAATCAAGCTGATAACATTGCTTTTGGTTCGCTATACCCATTCCGATAATGTTTTAAAATATGGTATTAAATTATACTTCAACCACAGGTTTTCTTAGACGTAACATCATATCAAGAAATGTATTTTTAACCTCCCTCTTTCTTGAATTAGAGTGAAGTGAATCTAGATTTGATTGTGAATCGTAGAGTATTTGATATTGTAGAATCGTACTCATTATAGTTAGACTCACTACAGTTTATTTCACCTCTTCTCAAATCGAAAAGAAAACCATACTTTTATTTAAACAATATAAGTAAAGCTGAAGAACAGTTATAACCATTGCATGGTAACTGTTTTCATTATACCTGCAACTTCATCTATATATTTTCGAACTTAAAATATTTTAAAAGATAAGTTCGTAATTCTGTTTAGAGTTGTTTTAAGGTCAATATTGTATTAATATAGACTTTGCTTTTGCCAACTGTACGGAATAAACCATTCATAAACGTACTAGATTACATATAGTATAATCAATACTAGCCCACCTGTAATTATTGCTGTACATGTAATCCCATTCATAAATTTATCGCATAATTGCATGTCTTATCTGTTAACGTTGTGTGAGACCCGTATAACCGATCAAAGAGACCAACCTGAACGGAATGTCATAGGTTACGACAAAAAACACATAACCCAATAGTTAGACAGGATGAAGCTAAGATTGTTTTAATATATCCGCCACTGTATTTATTGCTCACCTCAACGATTTCGGAATTCAGATACCCCTGTACAGTCGTCTCCGTCTGCGTCTTTATCTTGTTAAAAGGTCAAGGTTTGTTGGGTATGGTCATATATATGCTACAGTATCTTTATCTAACACACTCCAACCAAAATGCAACCAGTCCTGCGTTGCCAATCCACCAATCGTTTATTGCTATTTCTTTAGTGAAAAGGTTTGGCAACCGTCAGCAAGTGAGCAAGTAAAGATTGTTTGATTGGAAATGGTAAGCTATCAGTGTAAGCATAGTAAAGTTAAACAATTCTCAACCAAAAGCAAGTTGCGATTCCCGTTGAATTTGTTTGTGTGATGTTTCTACTAGTATGTCATTAACGATGTTTTAGTGGTGATAACAAAGCAGTATCTTTCGCTTTTAGCATCAACGTGTATCATTTGTTCCTAACATTGCATGGGAAAAACTGACAGCCTTGAGATATACTTGAATAACTTTACAGACTAAACTATAGCTTTATCTGCCAAAGATATGATCAAAACAAAATGATTGACACACTAAAACATCAATAGAATGCAACCTGCTATTCTATGACCTTGGTTCAACCTATAGTCTGCCTTTATATAATTTCCCTTATACTGTATACATGGTTCTATTTTGCCTCTCATTTTTTTATGTTCCAGTTTTATTTACAAAAAAGCAGTTTAGGTGTGTTAATGAAATTGAAGGACTTGTTCAAATACTAATGGTATGCATGATAATGGCACCTGGCAACTCGCCATGTATCTTTAATAATACAAAGAAACACACAAAAAAAGCAGTTATGTGAATCAAATTATATGACGCCGTCGGATTCCAAATATAAATTACAATTCTATTCCTGAGATAGAACGAGTTATTTTTGTAAGAAACTAGACACCTGTAGGTTTATTACGTGTTAACTAATTGTTGAAAAATGTAAGTGCAACTGATATGATTTCCGACAAAGTTCGCATATATTGTGTAATATCTCTGAGTCAAGTGCAAACCTATTTCGGCGAATATATAACCAATTCCGACCAAATTGTATAATACAATCATATCAGGCAAAATCGATGCACACTTGTCGCTTACATTATGTAATTTTGAATCATTAAGAGCCGGTTAAACTGTACGGGCAAACCATGTTTCTGTGTCATCTTCGGTCAAAATTCCTTTTAATAAAGTAGGTTGATTTGTTATTACTGTAACAGTTTAGGTGTACATAACAGTATTATTTACGGTGTGTCTAATTGATTTTTAAACAATACCGTGTTGAACATTAAATCTAGCTGTGCTCCATTACAGTACGCTCAACTTGACGTAGTGTGCAGCAAGGTGTAATAGACTGCGCCACTTATAAGCACGCCTGAGAGCATATTAACACAGATGTATGCCTTCCACCAATGTGGTCATGTATACAGCCTTCCATAACCTTTAATGTCCGGAAAACGGTACTACATACCAACAGAAGCATCGAGACAAACAGAGAGAAAGGCATCCCGAGATAAAACGTAAATAAACGTTAAGATGGTACAATAATGCAGAGTATCAAAGGTTCCTTATAGAACGACGTGGATATTGTAGCACCAACTGCATGGGACGGGTCACAAAGCGCCATGCCCTCCAGCGACCCTGATATGTTTTATAGAATACCTTCAGTATAGCGTTACTAAAACCTTTCATTCCATTGAACTATACATAGGTGTCCCTATTTCAAATCTTTAAACACAGTATAGAAGCAGTTCCTCTCTTCTCGTTTCTATAAAATTAGATTATATTAATGACGGTACCTTGCTGTTACATTATACCATCATTTATATTAAGCTATCAACATTCCTAATGCATTATTCCCCCAATATCATTAATATATCATATGATGAGTGTTCAAAGCTAGAGGCAAAAGGTATAGACCACACCGCACAGGTGCAAATTATGACGGCCAAAATGCATTGTACGGAGTTATGTGTACGCCCGTTTATGTTTCAACTCGGTAGATTAGGCCACGTAATAAAGAACAAGAGAACTACAAATATTTATACTTACAAGTCAAAATAGATTACGTGATACGTTACGAGCTTCACACATTGTAGTGTGTATCAGTGAGGCTCTTCAAAACCATCTTACCATAAGGTATATTGTCAGAGGTCCAGAGAGAGATAGATATTCAAGTATTTTCCCATAACTTCTCTCTTATTATTAAAGCAAACCCTATTGTGTAGGTACTCAAAATAATCGTCGTTTGAGTACCCACAACATAGGTTTAGAGGGTCAAATAATGATTTTAGAACATGAAAGACGCCCCTTATGTATTGCTCTGTAATTGTCTCTCAGCGTATATCCAGATCAGCATGGGTACACGCTTAGTCTGATTTAGCTCCACACTGTTCGCCAATTGTTCGTAGAATGTTACAGTTATTAATGTTGTGAAGCATTGTGCATTTGAAACACTTAGCCTGAATGTACAGGTTTGAGAGGCGCAAATTCTTCGCAGTCGATTTTCCTTTGATGTCGCTCAAATGTTGATGAACATTCTTACAAATTCCTGGTATACAAGCAGGTAACATAAGTGTGCGTGGCTCGTGCCGCTCATCCAAAAACAGACAAGTATACTACAAATTGTTTGACTCATGCATAACACTGTTGACTTGAACATTTGGTTTCCATTGACCCCAAGATGAAAGGTGATCATGCTCCTGACATATTAAATATACATCGTACAGAGCTCTCTATTCGTTCTAATTTTAGAACTTCAAATATCGGTGAACAAGAGTTTTCCTTATTTAATTACTAAAATCCAACATTTTGGCATCTGCATAATGTATCGACCCAGATCAGCCTGCGCTATCCGCGCAGACTGATACGGGCCGACACATTCCGTCTCATGGGGATAGAGGTATAGGGTAATTTTACTAAACAGAAAATCAAAAGGAGGCGAAACGTGTCTATTCGGATAAGCCTGTGCGGCATCCTTAGACTGATCCGGGTCGATACGTTACGCAGTGTCCACAATGTTGGTTTTCTCGCGAGGACGGCTCATTTTGAAATACACACTGACGCAGGCTTCAGCAGTAGCTTTTTAAAAGCATATGTGTACCAATGAGAAATTGTTAGTATTCGCATTTATGAAAAATAAATAATATTTTCCCCGGACATTTGCAATTACATCGTGCGCTGCAAACGTATTTGGTGTGAAGTTTAGCTGTCCGTCATCTTGTCGTCCAGGCTGAGAAGGGCTATGATTAACGACCTGGATAAAACCACGACTATACTACACATTTGCATTTTGATTGTAATTGCCATTGAGGTTTCAAAACCTCCATAGGTCAGTTTTAATATGTTTTGGCTGTTATGGTTCCTGTATGTATGTACGATATAAAACTAGATCGAAACCTTCTGTAGATATTTTGAAAGATACCATGCACAGGCAAAATGGGCTAAGTCGTAATTCATTTACAACCAGTGTAGGTACCGTTTAGCCCTTGCATCCGCACGCGGTCTGATCTGGTTATATGCGTTTCGATGATAATTCATAGGTTAAAAGAAACATTCATTTGAGATCTTTATCTAAGTGTGTTATATAGAGCAATGTTGATTTTCCTCGAGAAGCGTTCATGCGCGTGTAATCTAAAGCAGGATATAACCTCTGATGGAAACTAACATATTGGTTAATGTTACCCTGTGTCGGAGATGCGGTGACCTGTCCTGTAGTATCAACTACTTTAAAAATGGAAGCAATTGCTTCTTTTCTTGGCGCTTACGTGCGTGCAGGGATAGACTTACCCTGCTTTGCAACGTTAAATAAAAAGGACCAATAACCCATGAAAAGCCAACATATATTCTGAAAAATGTTGAAAAGGGCGTTAAAGTTTATTGAGAAATCCTCTCGAATACATACATGTTTATTATCAAATTGAAACGAAATTGCGCAATATTATACAAAATTTGGGCACTTTCAGACAGAAAGCCCTATAAATTATAAATACTATGTACACATGTCAACATAGCCACACGTTTGAAATTAAGGCGTAAAATACGACAGATTTATCAGGACGGATGTCAAAGGGTGAAAGGTAAGTTTAGCCCTCATGATGCCTCTAATTTTCGAAAGGAAATTCAATAAAGCAATTAGTCGGCGCATGTAGACAGATAAATGTACTTACTACATGTACCTATCGATTTACCACTTTGTAAGGGTATATATAGGATGCATCATTTAAAATACGCAATGGTTACATTTGGTTTAACTGTGTACCAGTTATAGTTCTGCTGTCCAGACATTTGCGTGATAAAAAAAGGGTTAATAGATTTAAATGTCCGTATAATTTGATTTATGAGAAACACGCGTGAGATGGAAGGCTTATTGCTGCAGCATATTGGCAACGGTACAGTTTGGTTTCTGTCTGAGTTGTTTATGTTTTAATTACGTATTAAAAATGTATTGGTGGTTTAGATGATAAAAATATAATTATTCCGATGAAGTGATTATTAACTTAAATATGTATTAAAGGGCTTACATTATAAATTCCACCCAAAGGCGTCTGCAATAGTTTCGTCATAAGAGTTCCTAAAGCAAGACAATTTCAGTCGCGTTAGGTGTCGTGCAGTCGAGACCCGTGTCCGTCTGTGTGAACGTAGAATCTCGTAAGAGTCTCCACTTTCCTCATACATATCTGTTTGTATTGCTGTATTCGGGTGTTACGCCATTTGACATTATTTCAAATAAGTCACGTCGACAGTTCACTAAGTCATGCTCCTTGGGTAAACAAACCAATACAAGGCTACCAAGTGTTCCTTGTCCAATGGCACTGCACCATGACCGCCGCGACGTGTGGTCGATTCCAAATCGCGGACACTTACCGATTCCTCCTACATATAGGAGAGTCTTGCGTTTATGTAATTCTCCTAACGATCATTAGTAATGTAAGCCATACTTTGATAATTGACAAACTCCTTTATGTGATGCCAATTCAAGTCTATCTTTGCCTTTATTTGCCTGGCGGAGTTTGATTATGCTTGAAAGCATATGATAGTTCAATTTGGAGATTTTGTTAAAGCTGCATACAATAAAGGTTATTTCGTGCAAATTAAACATCGCATTGTGCTCCTATATATATATAGACCAAATTGCATGACAAAAAATAGCAGTGAAGCCAAATTTGATATCATACCAGAGATGCGAATGGATAAGTCTTTTAGACAGCACCATCCTTATGTAAATTGAAATAGACGCAAACAGCGCCATAACTGTTTCTACTGTTGAAGTTAATATTGGTCCGGTTCAACAATCCACAATTCACAATTTTAATTCACAACGCCTCCAACCTAAATTGATGTCGTAAACTGTTTTTCCTTAGTCGGTTAATGTGTGATTTCACTGTCGATTAGAGTATCAAATAACATCTAGCTCATAGCCAAGTTGGTTATCTACTTATTTATCATCTCTGAAATAATTCACTTATCTGTCAGGGATGGGAAACTATTAATGGTCTACTTTGAAAAATGGTATTTATACAATTACAGCATAGGTGATATAGGTAATTTATAAACCGTCCCGCGAGAAAACGAACATTGTGGACTCTGCGTAAAGTATCGACCCGGATCAGTCTAAGCATGCCGCACAGGCTTACCCGGACATACACTGTTCGCCTCCTGTGGATTTTCTTTTTCAGGAATCATTACGCTATACCTTT
>JAUELF010240255.1:0-12664 GCA_031471495.1 Clinocardium nuttallii
AAAGCGGGTTACCACGATGAGCACTGTATTGAAATGGATAAAGCTAGTTACCACGATGAGAACTGTATTGTAATGGATAATGAGGGTCATCATGATGAGAACTGTATTGTAATGGATAAAGCGGGTTATCATGATAAGAATTGTATTGTAATGGATAAAGCGGGTTACCACGATGAGCACTGTATTGAAATGGATAAAGCTAGTTACCACGATGAGAACTGTATTGTAATGGACAAAGCGGGTCATCATGATGAGAACTGTATTGTAATGGATTAAGCGGGTTATTATGATGAGAACTGTATTGTAATGGATAAAGCGGGTTACCATGATGAGAAGTATATTGTAATGGATAAAGTTGGTTACCATGATGATAACTGTATTGTAATGCATAAAGCTGGTAACCATGATGATAACTATGGTAACGGCTAAAGCTGGTTTCCACGATGAGAACAGTATTCTAACTGATAAAGCTGGTTACCATGATGATAACAGTATTCTAACTGATAAAGTTGGTTACCATGATGAGAACTGTATTGTAATGAATAAAGCTGGTTACCACGATGAGAACTTTATTGTAATAGATTAAGCTGGCTACCATGATGTGAACTATATTGTAATGGATAAAGCGGGTAACCATGATGAGAACTGTATTGTAACGGATAAAGCTGGTTACCATGATGAGAACAGTATTCTAACTGATACAGCTGGTTACCATGATGAGAACTGTATTGTAATGAATAAAACTGGTTACCACGATGAGAACTGTATTGTAATAGATTAAGCTGGTTACCATGATGAGAACTGTATCGTAATGGATAAAGCTGGTTTCCACGATGAAAAAATGTTTTGTAATGGATAAAGCTTGTTCTCATGATGAGAACTGTACTGTAATGGATAAAGCTGGTTACCGCAATGAGAACTGTATTGTAACGGATAAAGCGGGTTACCATGATAATAACTGTATTGTAATGGATAAAACTGGTTACCATGATGAGAACTGTATTGTAATAAAGCTGGTCACCATGATGAGAACTCTATTGTAATGGATAAAGTTGGTTACCATGAATTGAACTATATTGTAATGGATAAAGCTGGTTACCATGATGAAAACTGTATTGTAATGGATAAAGCTGGTTACCATGATTAGAACCGTATTGCAATGGATATAGCCGGTTGCCATGATGGGAACTGTATTGTAATGGATCAAGCTGGTTACCATGATGAGATCTGTATTGTAATGGATAAAGCTAATAATCATGATGAGAACTGTACTGTATTGTAATGGATAAAGTTGGTTACCACGATGAGAACTGTATTGTAATGGATTAAGCTGGTTACCATGATAAGAAATGGATAACTCTGGTTACCATGTTGAGAACTGTATCCAACCTGTTCTGATCATCGATAAATAATCGAACATTATTAGACTGAACCAACATCAGTTTAGTCCTCTTGCGAATATACCGTTAGTATTTACACATGTATTACTCAATAGATCAACACATATAAGGGTGAACTACATTTCTTAACGTAAATAGACCGTTCCTATTATAAATGCTAATTTAAAGCAGTTTGATGGCTGGACAAGATGGGTGGGAATTATTGTTTTTGTTTCAGAAGGTGTACCAACTGTAAAGGTTAGTTGTTATATTGATGCGTGTTACGTTTTATCCAATTAGATCTAGGTGAGGTACCAACTTCCGGTGGTTTATTTTAGCATGTAGGGCCTCTGTCAACACATTTCAATGAGTTCTAACCATTCCTAATGATCATAACAATGTAATTCCATTAAACCGTCGTTCCTTTCTCTCAATAAAGACTAATTACTATATATAGACAGGTTGCAGATTACGCGGTAATATCGATAAATGTTTTAGCTTTTAATTACTATTATAATCTGTATGTTATCAAATGTTGGGCTGTGCAAACTATTTTGCATTTAGTTATTGAAATATGATTTTCAGTGCGTTTTTTTTTTATTTACTAACGTTTTTACTTTGTGAAACAAACAATCGAATGGAGTATCAAGCTAGCAGCGCTGTAGCAGTTCTGATTACGATTATAAGTAGCACGTATATTTTAAAACGTCATATAATTTGGAATGGACATATAATCAGATGAGGACTAAATCTATAACATAAAACATGCAATTAGACTAATCAGACTAATAGCTGCTGTTAGTGTAAGACACTATTGCCTTATTAACCTGACATGCAGACACACGTCGAGGTATCAGACAGTAGGCAACATTTGATCATGTCTATGCAAATAAGGATGGAAAATTTCTATAAATGTTGTTGGAAAACAATTGCCCGAAATTGCCAGTAATTATCACCGTCTACTTTTAACATACTTTTGTGAACGTCGTCTACTGCGGTTTCATAAAATTGTGTTTGCACGGGGAAAATAAGGTGAATAAATTGTCTGCATATCCATAGCAATATAGTAGTAATGGCTTTCTCTCCTTGGATTTCAGGGTCCTGGGGTAAGCACTACGTCTGACTCAGTGGTGTCAGAATAAATGGCCTATTTTACTTTGAAAGGTCAAAACATAAGACTTCCGGTAACAGAGCTTATGTCTTTAGGGACCCATTACCAATATCGTTCAATTTACTTTGAAAGGTCAAAACATAAGACTTCCGGTAACAGCGCTTATTTCTTTAAAGACCCATTACTAATATCGTTCAATTTACTTTGAAAGGTCAAAACATAAGACTTCCGGTAACAGAGCTTATTTCTTTAAAGACCCATTACTAATATCGTTCAATTAACTTTGAAAGGTCAAAACATAAGACTTCCGGTAACAGGGCTTATTTCTTTAGAGACTCATTACCAATATCGTTTTATTTCCGCATATGCGCATTGTGAAAAATGATGAAATTATCTTCTCCGGAAAATTGCTCAAAAACTGTCCCAAACATTCTTGATTGGCTTATAGTAGAGTGACTAGGGTTATGGCAACGAATACAACACTAAGTATTCGAATATTCGATCTCAAAATTTTCGAATATTCGATCACAAAGTATTCGAATATCTACATTTATGTGCATACTTTGCCAACAGAGTTTATACATGTGTTATTTGCTGTAACGTTATCTTCATATTGACTTATTTTGTTCACAAAGTATTCGAATATTCGACCTTTATGTGCATGCTTTACCAACAGAGAGTTTATACATTTGTTGTTTACTGTAACGTTATCTTGATGTGTGTTGTCTTATTTTGTTCATCTCTCCGTACTCGCATTTTACATTTCGGTTCAACTGATGGATTCGAATGTAAAGAATGTTCGTGAAAAATACGTTAGTAAAGTGCTCTGGTTAAAATTAATTGATCACTTGCTTAATGTATTTTTTATGAAACATTTCGTTCTGATTACCATGTATACATCTTGAATACTATTGAAATTCCCAATTCTCAAATCATTTCAAAATATGACAACTCCGACAGGACCCGTCGTGAAGGTTGAAGGTCGTTAAGGATAAGAATAGAAATGAGGAACTGCCCTTTAGGAGCAATTTAACCTTTCTCTTGCTGTAACATGTAACTGAAATATTGTTTAAAATGGGCACGACATTTTTCATGTACCATTTTGCTTATGAACATCACACGACAAAAACGATGGATTTGTCTCATTGGCGTACCATTCTAAAAAGCCGTAACTAAATGTTTTACAAGATGAAGTTACGTCGTTTTAGAACGAAACCATCAGTTTTGTATCGATCACTTTGATAGGATTATCAGTTTGACATGTTATCTACAGAATGTAGAATGTATATTGTTTTAATGGCGCATCGACAGCTAAGGTCATTTAGCGCGCAATTAAATTTATTTATTCATGATCCCTGGGTAAACAAACCAGTACTAGGCTAGAAAATGTGCCTTGCCCAAGGGCACTCCACCATGACCGAATTGCCGCGACTGGGGATCGAACCAGGATGTTATCTACAGTATTGACATCTTATATAATACGCGTAAAATGGACGATCGGTAACCCTTTACTTACAGTTTTTAGCAAAAAAAAAAAGTGTGGGTATACATTTGTGAAATTTGATTTATATATTTCAAAATAATCCTGATTATAATCGAATATTCGAATACTGATATAACTTTTGAATAGTCGTTGCCATTCCTTAATTGAAGGTAAATAAGTTATTCCCTTCAATTACCAAAAAGGGAATGAAATTATATCTCAGGATAGCGTGTATAAATAATTATCCTGCCGTAGGTATTGTAGGTTTTGTATACGGAAACTATCGATAATTAGCAATTGTGAACAATCTAGAATCCGCCTGCTTATTAGTTCAGTACTTTGTGTTAGTCTAAACTGGTCGCTACTCATTAATTCAATAATATTTTATATTATACGTGGAAGACAGTTGTACAGAGGAAGAGTGTCGGCCTCTTGTACCAAAGTCCCGGGTTTGAATCCCGGGATGAGCGGGTTCTGCCTTTGGACTTTTTCAACACAAACGGCGCGAGTACTGGTTGAGTATCCAGGAAGCAATCATCGGGTGTGATTGATATACGCTTAAAGCTTGTTTCGCAATCGATGTAAAATAAATTAAATTTAAACTAATAATATTATATGAACAGAGAAAACCAACAAAATCTGCGTAAAGTATAGACCCGGTCCAACCTAAGCATGCCGCGCAGGCTTACCCGGAGATACACTTTTCGCATCCTGAGTTTTTCTGTTTCTGGATGTATTACTCTATACCTATACGGAATGTGTCGGCCTAGATTAGCATACACGGACTGCGCATGCTGATCTGGTCGATACAGTACGCAGAGTCCATAATGTTGGTTCTCTCGTGGACCGGCTCAAATGTAAACATAAACGTGTTAGAATAAAAGGAGCTGGTTCAAAGAATTCGAAGGGAGACTACGTTAACGGTTTTTTTCTTTTAGGCAGATGATAATAAGACCATGACGTCAGATGATAATGAGACCATGACTTCAGATGATAACAAGGCCACACCAGAAGCGTTCAAAACACTGTTTGACATCAACGGCACTTTGGCTGTGGGTTATGTGACAATTGTCCTCACTCTCACAGTGGTCGGCGTGTTTGGAAACGTAATTGTATTAGTCATCATGAGTAAAGGGAAAAAGATCAACATTCATGCCAGGAAATTCATCCAAAACATTGCAGTAGCAGATCTGTGTGTGTCAGCTATAGCGGATCCTATGTGCATAGCAGGTGTGCATATTATTTAAGTATGCTCCTCTGGCTGTTTTCTGTGGCATATGTCTTGGCTGAGTTACACAAATGGGTAACTTCGGAGCCATTATTCTTGGCAAAGAGACACGAATGGATCACTTCTATGTCATATATCTCTGCTGAGAGACAAAAAGGGTCACTTTTCTGAGTCATCTGTTTGGCTGAGAGACACAGAGGGACCACTTCTTACCTATGTATAGTATCTTATTATGCTCCTCTGGCTGTTTTCTTAGTCTTTTGCCTTGGCAGAGAGTCCCAACTGGATTACTTCTATTTCATATATCTTGGCTGAGAGACACAAAGGGGTCACTTTTCCGAATCATCCGTCTTGATAGAGAGACACAAAGTGATCCATTCCTCTTCTGAGTTATCCGTCTTGATAGAGAGACACAAAGTGATCCATTCCTGTTCTGAGCAATCCGTCTTGATAGAGAGACACAAAGTGACCCATTCCTGTTCTGAGCTATCCGTCTTGGTAGAGAGACACACAGTGATCCATTCCTCTTCTGAGCTATCCATCTTGGTAGAGAGACACAAAGTGATCCATTGCTCTTCTGAGTTATCCGTATGTTCATATTTTACAAGCAATACAAACAATACAACTCAATAAATAGCACCCGGCCCCTTGGGCCTATTAGTCACCTTTATATAAGTACAATTTACAATTTCGTTAATAAATAAATAATAAATGGGTTGAGTTGAAATAATTTAACGTATCATTGTTCTTATATTAGTTCAGGATGATCTCCCATTCAGGAGGTACCAACCGTAGCCAACTGCCCGACATGGAAACCATCTTTTTGCGTTGGTCCAGCAAATTTTATAAGAATTTCTGTAAATTCTATCATAATGATATTTTCGTGAAAGTAACCTTCTGTAAACGAATTGCATAGCTACAAAAGAGTCTTTGGAATCGCCTAAAGCCTAATTGACAACATTGCTTATCACATAAAATTAATCGATCGTTTAAAGAGGCGCGTTAAGCGATTTTGGTTTTAATGAATCCGTGTATGAATCCGTGTATAGAGAATACTCAGGCCTTTATATTACATAGACCTACATAAAAGCCTGAAATAATACTATAAGTGCAGCAAGTAATTTTACGTCAATGTAACGTTAAATGATGCCAAAATCTGAGTCTGAATCAAATCCCATGTTGCTAGACGTGGATCGAAATCACTCAATAGATAGTGATATCTGTTGTCCCTAAAGGCCTCTTCAATGTTTGGATCGTTTGGAAATCAGCACCAATAACTATAGGATGTTTCAAATAATCAATTGCATAGTCGCCGAGCCTCGGAAAGCTCAGTCGTTAGCGACGCAGGCTGTCAATCGACGGATTGTGATTTCGAATCCCAGCTCGGCCAACATTCTTTCCGACGTTTGAAAAAAGTCATCGTGACAAGCGTCATTCGTCTTTCACCAATGGGCTTACGGTCTATAGGAAAAAGCAGCAAGTTGCTTAGAGATACTTTTCTTTAGATTACTGGTGTAAGAAAGAAAGGAAACTATGAGTAAGTGAATTGGCCGTCGTGATATGACTGTAAAATTGTTGAAACGGCGTTAAGCCACAATCAATCAATCAATACTGTTAACGTTTTCTGTACAGCTCGACATGAAATTACGACAACTTGTAATATTTTCATTTAAACATTCAAGAGACAATGTATATATACTACTGATAATATTGCAGGCGCATTCCTTGGTGCATACCATCTCAACAAGGACGTTTGGCTGTGCGTGGTGATAGCCTCAATGTGTCTGACTGCGTGCATCTGTGTATTCCTCAATCTTGTTGCCCTCACGGTCAATCGCTGGATGTTCATCTGTCACAATCAACTCTACAAGAAAGTCTACAACAATTGCACCACGACCATAATATGCGTCATGACCTGGGTACTCGGATTCGGGGCGGAGTTTCCGAACTTCCTTGGGTGGTCCGGACACTTCTTTGACGAGAAGACACACCAATGCATATGGGATAGAAAGTCAAGTCGGTCGTACACGTTGTTTGTAACTCTTGTATTGATCACGTCGCCCTTCTTTATCTTGGTCTACTGCAACATGGCAATGTTCTACAATATTTGGAAAGGCAAAAAGAACGTGTTAGGGTAAGCTACATACACATACTCTAGATCCTTTTTAAGTTTCTGATAAATGAGCGTGCCCGCGATAAACCAACAGTATGCCATCTGCGTAATGTATCGACATATATCAGCCTGCACAGTCCACGCAGACTGATCCGGGCCGACACATTCCGTCTCAGGGGATAGAGGTATAGAGTAATGATACCTGAAACAGAAAAAACAGAGGAGGCGAAAAGTGTCTGCCCGGCATGTTTAGGCTGATCCGGGTCGATACTTTACGCAGAATCCACAATGTTGGTTTTCTCGCTTTGCGGCTCAAATGTATTGTTGTTTTTATGTTACTTGTTCCTTACTGCTGAAGTCATGTACCCGCTATGTTAAGCACTGATGTTAGCACGTCCTGGCATATGAATAGAGTTGTACTTCAGTAGCGAACAGTGTAATCAAAGATAAGAAGGCACGACTGAGCAGACTGGTCTTGATGAACATTGTATGGCAGACGTGAATGGTGTTATCAGGTTTTCCGTAACAGTTTGCAGGACAACTATATCGCATCACAGGTTTGATTCCCCTGTTTTAGCCCTTTCCTACGAGCAGACGCTCTCGAGTCCTGACGCATGTGCAGACAAGGTTTGAAAGAAGAGCTATTTCTCATTTTGTCAGTGTTTTGCCTTTACCTCATAGTCTTTTAACCCATCCTCAGCAGACGGCCTTTTTAACAGCATTGTGGGAATATATAATTGATTACTTTAAACAAGAAATTCCTCCCATTTTCACATCTGTTTAACTTTGTATCTAAAATATGCTTCAATTTTTTAAAAGAAATACAATTTATTACTATATATAAATTCAGAGTAAAGGATTCAAAATATCTTAACTTATTACTTCACACGACTTTTCAAAGGTCTCTGCTTTACAATCATCAGACGAACAATTTTAACAATCTAGAAAACTGAAAGATTTTTATTGATAAATAGTTGAATATCTTGCAATAAAAGGCGAAATTGCTCGTTTTGAGCAATTTCACCTTTTATTGCAATGATTTCAAAATCATGTTCAATGACAGGTGCCAAATGTCGTCTGTGTGAAGTAATGGGTTTACACAATGGTAGAAGATATACGTTACATACTTTAGGGTATTTGTGGTATATTTGGATACATATCTGCCAGTGCATCTTTCTTATTAAGTTATTGTCGAAAATGTATTGATCCATCATATGGCCTTCTGGCGAAAAGTAACGAGGCAGAACAAATTACGCGGAAGAGCAATTTGATCTGGACTTACGCTGATCGCAAATGCCCATATCGTTTGTTTTTACTGGACCATCGGTCGCATGTACACTATATTGCAGACTGCAGGGAATGGTGTGGTCGAAGGCAATAAGTTCCTCCAAGACGCTGCTGGTGATGTTCTTCGTGTTCCTGGTATGCTGGATGCCATACGTTGTCGTTCTGATCGTCGATACTGAAGACTCTTTCGCGTATGTGATTCACCTTTTTGTGACGTTACTGGCACACTCCCATTCGTCGACTGCATTCTTTGTCTACTTTTTCGTCATGAAGTAATTATTCCTTTTTATTTCTTCCTTTTTAGTTATTTCTAGTAAATGAAAAAAGAGTGAACATCTTTGCGACAATGTAGGGGAACGAGATACATCGAATTTCTCAAAATACCAAAAGAAATCATTCATTGACTGTATTTGCCTCTGTTTTAAAATATTGACTCATTTTTCCCAGATTATATTTCTACTTTTATTTCTCAGATGTTTTCATAGCAGATGAGTTCCAAAATATCATGCCTGGTCAAGGTATTTCAGTAGCACGAATTTCCTTGGCTATTGTCACATTCTATTTAAATTTAAATTCCTTTCAGAACATTTAGAGACGACGTCACGAAATTATTTGGACTGAAATCCAAGATTTGGCCTATGCTGAGGTCGACCAATATTATGAATACGGGTGTTTCATTTGAAGGGCGAGTGGCAACGCTAGAAACCTACTTGTCATCTCGGAATGCAAGACCGTCCTTTATAACAGTGGGGAAAGTGCCCAAACTGGCATTACTACCTGATGTAGATGCTTAGGACTATTCTCCTAGTATTGTACTAGATGTACTATAAAATAGTATTACGTGTGGCATGAACCAACAATGGCTACTAATTTGGTCACCGCCGCTATATTAAGCGATAGTATATAAACAAAATAGGATCAGACATGTTGTCATTTCATATACAGCTTCCTCAAACGAGTTAAAAAATGTGTTATTAAGTGAGCCTCTGGCAAGCCTTTTAACAAATATCTATGACGAGTTTAATAAAACTATAAAATAACAACGAAAGTCAGATTCTTGTTATCACATGGCGAAACACAAAATGAGAATAGTTTTTTCGCTGTCAGGAAATAGTCACAACATGTAATACTTAAAGTTGCACTTTCAATGAAATTCATAAAAAAAAGGAAAATAGCAATTATTTTCCCTTAGAAACCTTTGTGAGGAAATGTTTGATTCTAATTAGACTGTAGTATAAGAAAGCTTTCATATTTTAATTATTTAATTTAAATAGTTTTTCCTTGCTCGGTAGGTACTGATTAAGGAAAAGCAAGACATAACGGTAACTAAATTATACCTCTTTAAAGGTTGGTCTCCAATACAAACATTGTGGGGATAAAATGTACACAAGTCAACTGTTATAAAAATTCATTGAAGCACAGCTACAAAATGTGTGTGTATTACACAATTATGCTGTGTATGAGATATATGTGATTTCAGGTATGTCAAAGTGAATTGACATTTTCTTATTCCCTAGTAGTGAATACCCTGATCATACTGCATAAGTACATGCTGATCAAGATTATTATGAAATCATAGAATGTTATTTTCTTGTGACATACCGTACATCATCTAATAAACATTATAATTAGTTTAGCACTAGATAAACATTGACTTGACCGCCTCGGGGTGTTTTGGTAGAGCGTCCACCTAATATTCTTTCCATATAGAGCATTTATATTACTTTTAAAGGACTAGACACACATACTTATTGTGTATACATTGTGTATGCCTCATTAAACTGTGTGTGTTTTTATAACAGTAATGTATATTTTATCTCACCACGGTGACATCCAACCTTTAAATACATTCTGGAATAAAGATGTACATGAATGGCTCCGCTTTTAAAATCCTGAAATATTGGAGAAAAGTATAATTCGTGAGTGTGTGCTCTTCTGTAACATGTTTGTGGTTAATCCCAGCCCCAGCACTTTAAGGGGGTGGTGGGGGGATATATTTGTTTGCATTAATTTCTTCTCTCTGGATAGTAATTCCACTTTAATAAACTGTAAACTAATCACATAAAAAAAAATATGACCGATAATTGTACCTTTACCTCATCCATATTTCGTGACTTTAGGTTTTACCGGATACCGTTCTGTAAGCATTCGCGCATGAATAAAAAAAAATAGTGATTCGGTCAGGTTATATTACACAAGTGACATATAAAGAAATACGTAATAGGTATATTAGATCGAATACAATCAGTGTCATGTGATAAGAATAACTATTCAGTAAACCAATAGGAAAAAAATGAAATCAATAAATGAATAATGAAGCAACCTTCTTTCGGAGCTGTGTCTATCTTGCTTGTTACGAAAAATACAAAGGGCGCCAGCCGCCACCATTTATGTATGTGCCTTACCCTATAGTGTAACTCAAGACGACCAAACTGTGTCGCAGTAACGTTACGGATAGGTCAGTGAACATTCACCATGTTATATGTCAGCTGGCATTGTGTAGTGTGTATCATGTGACTGTTTAACTTACACGTACTTCACGCTGGACAATCAAACCAAAAAGGAGATGATTATATTTGAAAAGATCGACAAAGAAAGTCGTCTGGTGAGGTTCATATGTGCATGACAATCAAGAAACATATACTCTGTCTCTGTCTCTGTTGTCTCTGCCTCTATATCTTTTAAATAGGAGGAAATAAAGATTGATGAGAATGGTGATCTGTTGTGTATGTTAAATCTCTGTCTTTGACATCTTGCCATATGTAGTATATATGTAAATTGTTTGTGTAATGCTTTAGAATTGTGGGTTTTTCGTACAAATGAGTTGACCCGTCTCGCGAGAAAACCAACATTGTTGGTCTCTGCGTAAAGTATCGACCCGGTTCAGTCTAAACATGTCGTGCAGGCTAACCTGGATAGACGCTTTTCCCTCTTGTGGATTTTCTGTTTCAGGAATCATTTATCTATACCCCTATCCCTCTGAGACGGAATTTGTTGGCCCGGATCAGTCTGCGCAGACAGCGCAGGCTGATCCGGTCGATACATTTCGCAGATGCCATAATGTTGGTTTTCTCGCGGGACGGCTCATTTTTGGTTAATATACTGATTTAAAGCTTTTGACAATGTTGCCGTTTCGAATTATTTGTGTTTATAAAAGAAGTATTATAAAAGAAGGTTGAAAACATACACACGCAGAGAAAGAAGGTTGAAAACATACACACGCAGAGAAAGAAGGTTGAAAACATACACATGCAGAGAAAGAAGGAGGTCGTTCCATACACTGCACTGAATTATACTTCCATTTATGCCTCAATTCCAAATAATCGTATGACAATGTTATATATGAAAACATTAATATACTATCAGAACATCAAGCTGTTTTTCGAAAGAATTACTGAACTGTTAACGATGGATAACCATGCATTTACTCGTAATTCCATAATAAGGATATTTAAACATAATAAAAAGAAACACTATTGTGTATTCATTGATTTTTCCAGTGCATTCGATTCTGTTTAACGGAAAGGTGTCTGGAGAAAATTACTGAATATTACTGAAATATGTTATAAACGGGAATTTCTTAATATTTTTTGCTAAACCAAATAGCAATGGTACTTGGATCAAGATATGATCAAATATTTACATTTATATTAATGAAAAAGATATAGAAAAGGTTAAATCATACAAATACCTGGTACACACTTTTCAAAATCTGGCATTTTTATAGAAACAAGAAAATAATTAATACCACAGGCAAAGATATTTGACAATACAATGACGCCAATTCTAACTCATTCTTCTGAGATATGGGGCTATGAAAACATAAGATTGATTGAAAATAATACAAACTGACCACCCACTTAAAGTCAGAATTAAATCGTAAATGTTGGATTATAGGAATAAACTTCAAAATGAATTAACCACATTAAAAGGTATTAAATGAAACTTGCAGACCAGAAATATGGTTATTTTATATTTCCCAAATAACTCGCTCTCTCTCTCTCTCTCTCTCTCTCTCTCTCTCTCTCTCTCTCTCTCTCTCTCTCTCTCTCTCTCTCTCTCT
>JAUELF010240266.1:0-12664 GCA_031471495.1 Clinocardium nuttallii
CAATATTTAATGAAAAAGGACAACTCTGGTGGAGAAATAAATTTGTTTAAACTTTTGTTTTGTGTTGCGCAATCACTATCTTCCACACATCCATTAGCATCATACAATTAGGATTGTTTTTCTATGTCGATTGTTCGTTGCTTATAAAGGCAACATTTTGGAAGTTCATTTATGCTCTGGGAAAATTGTTTTTCAATTACAAACGTTCTTTATTTAAAAAGTATGGTTATCTTACAAGCAGCTTTCCTATAGATCGGGGAGTACGACAATGGTGGCTTTTGCATCGTTCTTTTTTTCCATGCTGTATTGTATTGTCTTGCGAAATTTAGGTGTTTGTCAATTTGGGCAATATGAACTACACGGATTGCATACTGGCAATACAACATCTGATTGCCTGATTGACTAATATCTAGAGCATCCGTATAAAGCAACATATTCAGGTTGATCCTATGTTGGTCATATCATAAAAAACAACAAGAGCGCCACGTAGCGAACGCTAACGCTCGAATGATGTTTTCTAAGTCGAAAAAGGGGCATTACTGAGTAAAGCTAATGCAATTAACATGTAATTGGTATATACATGCAACTTGTCTTAATAAAGTTTTATTTGAATATGTGGACGATGTAGACGACGACGGCGCCAAGGGTATCACAATAACTCGGAACTTTTTTTCTTTAAAAAAGCCCAGACGCGCTGCAAATGATGATATGGCTTAATTAAAAAGAACTAATTTTTACTTGGCAAATAGGCACAAAACCATTGGCTATACCAATCAAATATATATTAAGAATATGGTTTCATGTCGCAAAATCCTTTCGATTCCTGTTGCTTTCATCCTTAGCAAAATGGTTGCAGGAGAATTCATTCGAATCTCACTCATGAAATATTTACTTGTAGTACTACAGGAAACGTAAATATACATTGTGGAAAACATCACAGAGGACAAAAAGCTTTAGAGAAGAGCTTTTTCTGTCTATGTGTGTTCGAGTGTAATTATGTAAGTGTTGATGCTATTTGGATCACCATAATCAGATAAAGTCTCATGGTTAAAAACTCAAAGCACTTAACGTACTGTTGGGACCGGTTGTGTTGGTAATAGGATATTATGGTCAGACAGTCTGTGGCATTTATATGTACACAAAAGGTCACTGGAACAAATACATTGACAACTGTGTTAACTGTCTGGAGTCACGGTGTCCGCATTTTAAAACAAACTATTGTCCAAACGTACTGGGCCGATTTGAAAATAGTGTTCCTTGCGTGACTCCCTAACAAGAGTGTTTAAATTGAAAAACATTGCCACAGGGCAACATATCTAGTTTCTCTTACATGTGCATAGTAAACACTTAAAAATGCTTCCCAACCTAAAGTATACGCTCGAATTAGAATAAGTTGACATCAGGGTCCCTTGGTGAAACTTTACAAAGAATCCCATTGTCAATAGCCATTTGAGCCAGTGTCTAATAGTGGCTCAGAAAAGTGGCTTAGTATCAGACATTAATGGCGTTCATAACACATATTTTGCTAGTTAAGAAGTTGTGAGTAACACGTATTGGTTGAGTTTAACAGATAAAAATGTCAGTTATCATAAGTGTATCTTAACGATTATAACAAGTAGATAAATTTGTCAATTTGGACAATTATTCTGCTTTGAACGTTATCAGGGGCTTGATTTCCTTATATGTACAAAGATAACTATCTACGTTCTGGTGCAGGTGAGCGACAGAGGGCTATAATGGAAATTGTCTTTTTTACCTTTAATGACAATCAGTTAGGTAACGTCCTGCAAACTTTCATACTTAAATCTACAAAAACATGCTGGCTACTCCCCGTGTGTGATTCACAACCCCATCCCTCACACGAACATTGCAAACTTGGCATTGGTTATAATGGAATCTGGTATGTTTGTGGTTGACATAGTTTATGTAAATACACATTCAACCACAAGCCTGTCCTTAATGTACGAATACCTACACAGCCGTCCCACCAGTACTCCAGTGCTTTTACCCATATGTCCTTTCAGTGCTTTGATCACATTATCGGGTCAAAATTATTCCGTTTATAACTTTTTGTTTCGGCTGAGCTGTGTGTATTATAAAACGTAGTAACTCCGAAAACCCGTTAATTATTGTGTAATTGGTTGACTCTGGAACGGATTTATGTCGACAACCGTCCTAAATATATTGCGACCCTATTCAAATAAGACGGTTAATGCCTTCTGCCTTCGTGTATATGATTATGCAGATAGTTATGTTGTTTACTACAGTATGACCTTGAATTACAGCATATTGACTGATCAAACACTATGACGAAGAAGATCGAGAAGCTAAATTACACAATGTCATCGGTAGCATTTGGTTGCTTAGTAACGGCAGTATTGCTGGAAATGTGGACCGGAAGTGAGCAGCAAAAGACAGTCGTGACGTCACCCGTATTATCGGCTATTACGTGGAAAGACGAGAACAAAACAAGACATATTTGGGCTAAATCCGTGGTAGATAAAAATGGTAATATGTTTTAATGTTATACTTTTGAATCCTATCAAGCGATAACGACGAGAGTTTTCAAGGTGCCGTTATTTCAAATTACTGCTCGGCCGGTCATTGTTCCCATTATAGCGACAGTCGTTATTCGTCTTCCTAAAAATATTAACTGAGAGTGGGGAGCGGTCCAGTTGCATAGAAAAATGTTATGTATAGTATATGTGCGAGAAAGCCAGAATAACATCATTATATGAACAGAACGCCATGATTTAACATACAATGTAGTTAATAGAAATAACATAATGAGAACATATATTATATCATTTCCCTCTTTTTAACTTGTAAGATATGTATGTGTCTTATATATTGATAGTAGTTCTGTCTGTTTATATTTTTTCTAATTATATACCTGCACATTTCCCGGCAAATGTTTGTAGTTGGTACAGTACATATTATATGATAATGGTGTGTCATAGAACTTTGAGCCGTTTGCTTTAAGCCTTTCCAAAGACGTTAACTATGGAAGTAATGTATTTGACTTTTTGACTTCATTCGAAAGGACTTATCTTTTATAAGTCAGTGGAGGTAATTGTAACCTATAGTCCATAATATTGACCTTTTTTTAGATGCAGTAAAGAAATGGACGGTTGTTAAATATCTGGCTGTTACAGCAGTTTGTTTGATGATGATTGCCTTGGTTATGACCTTGGTTCAAAAATGGGTCAAGGACAAATCCATATACCGAACATTGGATTTCATTTCGAACGTATTTATTATTGTATCAGGTAAGACAAGTACCTAAGGTTTCTTCGCTTGCCCACAAACAAATAATCTGCAGCAGACGACCTTGAATACATGTCGTCAACGATATGAAAACTTTCTCAAATTAAAGACAAATTATTGAATAAAACTAGAAACATTGTGACAAAAGTGGAAATTGCTCAGGATGAGCAACTTCTCTTTTGTCACAATGTTTTTAAAGGTAGGTTGTTTGTTTACAGTTAAAACACTTGACACACATTTCACGAACTCGGTAATACATACCGTCACGTGGTGTTGTGGCTAGAGATCACATGTAACCTGTCCGGTAAGCTCAATGGGAATAAATGTCATCTTTACAGTAAGAGGTTCCGGGTTCGAGCCCCGAACTGACTGCATGTTTATCTCTCCTTGTGATATTGGCGCCAAGCCTGGGGTTGTGGCAGCAGTTCATGGTCAGTCTAACATCGCCTCGTTGACACTGTAATTTGCAATTAAGCAGGTGTGCATGAAACTGTTCAAACTCGTACACACTTGGAAAGATAACACGTATGCTTCCTGGGTACCAATGTTGATAGAGACGACTCCCCCTTAAAGGTAATGGTTCCCTGTTTGATCCGAGCACTAGATACGTGTTTCTTTCTTTATAGGACACACCAACACGAGGTTATCACCACCGACAGTACCGGTATACTGTTTTATTCTGTTAAGCTTTGTATGTAATACCTATATGTGTGAATATAACGCTTGCAGCGATACACTTCTAGTTTCTTTGCTATAGAATATTGGTATACCTGGAATTTTAGTGAACACTAAAACCTCTGTCACGCGCACCGTATGTATGTGTGCATCATCTGTTTGTATTTGAATGATTTTTACACCGCTAACAACAGGGTGTCAGTTATATCACGGCGTCCCTGGTAGTTATTACCATAGGTGCCAGTCTTGTTTAAAATCTAAAAATAGCATTTATCAATATATAGTAACATGCTATTGTTAGATTTTAAACGAGACTGGCACCTGTGGTTATTACCAGTACTACCGGTATAATTAATCATGACATCGACCTCCTGAATGCCACGGAATGAAAGAGGGTTTTCAAAATAATCGGTATTCATCGACTGTGGATTAACTCTTATCCCTCGCTCTCGCTCGTGTTGAATGTCTAACATCTAAACCACGGACACTGTATCATTAACGTGCTGTAACCACCATATGGAGGTCTGGCGTCAACTGAAAACTTTCCCACATACAAACGCTTTCTGACGCCTCTGAGTTTCGATATGTTTGCTTATATCAATTAAAAGTTGTCTGCTGCAGATGTGGTGGAAAAGGGTTAATATGAACCGTGCTGAAACCACCATTCGTTCTAATCATGTGACTAGCAAAACGCTGAAACACTTGAAAAGAAATCAGCACTGAGCCATCAGAGCCCATCAAAATCATTCAGCATGGTAAGGATTAATTAACTCAATGTGGTGATGTCTAATGGACACATCGATGGCGCAAACGTTACAGTGCTTGCTTTGTGCCCGAACATGCAATCATGTCTAATGGACACATCGATGGCGCAAACGTTACAGTGCTTGCTTTGTGCCCGAACATGCAATCATGTCTATTGGACACATCGATGGCGCAAACGTTACAGTGCTTTGTGCCCGAACATGCAATCATGTATATTCAACACAGAGGATGACGGTGAACACTGCGTACTTCACTCTACGCCAATGCATCAAGACCCAAGACGACGTGGTTCATATGTTCTTGTTTCTATATTTCAGGTATATATCTCTGTGTATGTTTCTCGGCACATATATCGGTAGCAAGTGACCCAGAGAGTGTATATCAGATTGATCAAAACGCTCTGAAAAATTTAAAACTTGTAGCACTGATAGTGGCTATGACAGCGCTGGTATTACATCTGCTGTATAAAAAACAAAAAATAGAAAGGGAAATAGTACATGTTTAGAGGTGCAATATAGACCCCGTGACATCTCAAAGTTCAAATGATAATAATGATGTGTTATTATTGGTTATGTTAATTATTAATATAATTGAGCCAATCCACGAGAAAACCAACATTATGGACTCTGCCTAATGTATCGACCCACATCAGTCGACACATTCCGCCTAGAGGTATAGAGTAATGATTCCTAAATCAGAAACTCCACAGAAGGCGAAAACGGTATGCCCGGGTTAGCCTCCGCGGCATGCTTAGGCTGATACGGCTCGATAATATACGTAGAGTAAACAATGTTGGTTTTATCGTGGAAAGGCTCAATGATGTCTGCGCATCCTCGTCATCAGTTCAGATCAACTTGTCCACCGGATCAGTCCTATCCAAACTACACAAGTTGAAATAATTTTCTAACTCGCGTGAGTAAGTGATATGTGAATAGTGTGTGGCTGTGTGAATTCGGAGGCTGATATGGATCTATACTGTTCACAGAAGCCAACGTGTACCTTTTCCCATGGACGGGCTCACGTAAACTTTTGGAGAAGCTGCAAACCTTTATTACTGTCCCACCTTAATAAAGCGCGAACGTCCATAACGACTTGTGGTTGGATTTAAGTTGGGCTAAATTGCTGCAAGATGTCGACCGTTCTTCCGTCTGCCGTCAATAAGATAGATTTGATGAATGTGGAATGTTTTGCCTTTTTTCATTTCTATTATCATTTTAATAATATGTATGTACATGTATATAGCTAAATTTATATAATCAGGTGTTTTTATCATGCAAATAACCTTCATTTCTTTTCTTATATATGTATTACGCCTCAAGTTTTGATTCAAACACTTTGTTTGACAATTTTCGGATTCTGAAAATCCGTATAATTATGTTGATATTTCAATTGACAGAAGGTTAGAGTCAATTGTTACGAACAACATGAATACTTCCTTGCATATTATGAAAGAAAGTTGACCAGTTCTTACAAACTTGGCATGACTTCTGCAGTAAGAGCAGTAAAATGTCTTACTGTTGTTACTTTGAAGCTTTCCCTCATACGACAATTCTGCATCAGACGACTTTGAACATATTTTGTCAAAAAATAGAAGAAAACAAATTGATAACCTATGATATAAAGTCGAAAACATTGTGGCAAAAGGAGAAAGTGCACGTTTTGTCACTATGTTTTCAAAAAGGCGTCTGCTGCAGAGGCTTCAGAAAGTCTCTATATGAGGGAAAGGATTAAAGCTTTATTTTGCTATCATATTTGTCATTTATTTATTTAGGTAAATCTTGGAAATCTTGTTGGTCTTCTGCTTATGATTGTTTGGTATAGAGGGAACACCATTCAAGAATTGAAGAACACCTTAGATACAGATTGTTCTGAATAATATTGTTTAATTACACTTTGTATTTCCATTTTATAAGTTTAAAGTACAAATAAAGCTTTAATAATCGATGTTTTTCATGTATACATCGAAGAAGCGAACAACTGTAAGCAAGTTAGTTTCAAACCATAAAAACACAAGTATTTCTATAGACCCATGGCCTTGTAATACATTGAAATTGAGATGTATGTTTCAGCTAATCAAAGACCATATAACAGAATGTTGAGTTACTCGACAGATCATGCTCACCAAATAGTTATTTCTTTATGGCGATTGGAATTGAATACAACAAAGCAAATGGATAATCATATCAAAATGGCTTATGTGAAATTGAATACCTATGCGACAGAACATTTGGTTCGAAGGGATCTACTATAACAATGACCGTCCATACACAAACAATCACAATGTTGGCACCACAAAACAAACAAATCACATTGATTGTTGGCACCACAAAACAAACAATCACATTGATTGTTGGCACCACAAAACAAACAAATAACATTGATGGTTGGCACCACAAAACAAACAAATCATATTGATGGTTGGCACCACAAAACAAACAAATCATATTGTAAATACATAGTTGAAACCTTTGTTGAAAAAAAAGGCAGACTTTCGAACCCTTTTTTAAGTGAATCTATATTCGGCTGCATATGGACAGAATTACCATAACTGCCATTATAAATAGAAATATAACGTAAATCAGATATTATCTTTTTTATTATGTTTTGATTTCGACACAGATAAAGTTTATTGTGTCGTTTGTAATACAACACACAATATGAAATATGCATACGCCACCTGAACACGTATCTGTCTTCAATGAGAAAACCTGCTATGATTAGATTCATACGAAGGTACATTCATTCTCTAAAGATAGTGAAAAGTGTTTTCTTTTTTTAAATCTTAGCCAGTCGAACTGTATCTAAGTTGCCATGTTTCCATCAGACGATTGTTCAGGGACTACTTATTTAAAGAAAAACTAATCTTGCTCAAGTGACCATCTACTAAATGAATATTTTATTAAATGTATAGACTGGTGGATATATTAACTGTGTCAACATGAGGACAATACTGTTACGCGAGGCGAAGCCGAGGTTAACAGTATATACCCGAATGTTGACAATGTACTGTCACATTGGAAGCAATGCAATATGTCTTTTATTAAACCGAACAAAATAAGAAGTTTATTCAATTTATTCTGTTCCCTTATTTTGAGGTGAACATGGGTACTACAATATAACACCACTAATGAATAAACCGGTTAACAGTATACTGTTAGTTAGCACGCACGGCTAAACGATGACGTTAACTGCTTTACCAATATTTTAGACGCGCTCATTATTATAGGGGTATATTCTTAAAATTAATGTTATATACACACTATTTCTAAACATAATATATGATTAACTAAGTACATGGACTAAACAGTTTAGTTAAATTGATGAGGCACTTTGGGCCAGTTATTCGACAACGGATAATTATTTTACGCTACAAAATTGTATGAGTTGTACGTTGATTCCAACTGGCGTTCGGTGGATTTTGTATTCCACACGCCCATGGCGTAAACCTTCGAGTGTAACGTTGGAACAGAGACAAGGGGACGTAACAGGTACAATAACAATATCTTTTAGTTTATATATAAATGAGTTATCTTCCTTTTTATAGATACGACGGTTGGCCATCTGGATTTTAGTTGCTTTAAAAAAATGTATTATTTTGTGATGTTGAATTATCACAGTTTAAAATTTTCAAATATATTGGCAATCAGCAATATCATGGCCTTTGGCAATTTTAAACAAAAAGTAAATGGCAAAACCAGACGTAAGTCATGAATACATACAAAAATATACAAACAAGTCAACGATTATAGACATTTAATAATTAGCAGTATCATCAATGGTATTATTCTAACTGACATAGCTTCCTTGCTATATTTAGCAAAATTGTATAGTTTTCATGTGTTTGTCAAAGACATGCTTGCAATTATTTTTTGCATTATTAGGCCCGTGTTACATTTCCTTAATATTGAGATATAATTAAGTGAACTATATAGTGTACATACTAAAGGTAAATTAAATTCTGATTCAACTTCATCATTCACTTATTCTGCTTTATTTGATTAAGTATTATAAAACCTACCAAGCTCAACTTCTAGCTCAACTTCTAGCTCAACTTTTAAATGATGTGAACTTAAGCACAGACGAGCCATGTGTTTTCTTAAGTTGAATTTTCAAAAACTAATCAAGTTTAGGTAACGAATTTATATTAGTGCTCCTTTCTTCTTATAGCTGACTTCGAAGTGGTCGTCTCATTGTGTGACAAGTTATATCTGTATTGACTGTATCCTAGGTGATCTTATCTGTATTGACTGTATCCTAGGTGATCTTATCTGTATTGACTGTATCCTAGGTGATCTTAATATGTTATATCTGTATTGACTGTATCCTAGGTGATCTTAACATGTTATATCTGTATTGACTGTATCCTAGGTGATCTTAACATGTTCAACATTCTACATCTTGTGATAAGTTATATCTGTATTGACTGTATCCTAGGTGATCTTAACATGTTCAACATCTACATTTTGTGATAAGTTATATCTGTATTGACTGTATCCTAGGTGATCTTAACATGTTCAACATTCTACATTTTCTGTTTTTTTATTATCAATATTTAAATGACAGTTTATATTTGACTTACACTTTTCAAAAACACAAGTTTTTGTTTTAATGAAAATAATATTCAGGCCCCATTTTCCGGAATATTGGTATATAGGACTGTAGGCTTTTGGGATCAGTTGTGGATAAGACGATGTCATAAGCGAATAAAATAAGATACATATATACATTATCCTTTTCACTTAGATAGTTTAAATTCGTTTATTTTACATCGATTGTGAAACAAGCTTTAAGCTTATATTAATCACGCTCGCTGTCTCCTCCCTGGATACTTAACCAGTACTCGCGCCGTTTGTGTGGAAAAATCCTAAAGGCAGATAATTAGTTAAAGATTTGTAATTTGCTACATAATTTTACATTTCTTTAAATACTTTCGATCAAATTAGGCAAATATTACAGATAAAGTTATACCACCATTCAATTCTTTAACCCATAAAGCATCTCTATTTACTTGTATGAAATGCTTTTTAGGTAATCAATAAAAACACACAATAAGTTTGACTTTTCTCATTAAACTTCAGTCGTGGAACGACCATCAAAGAGATCCAAAATGTGAATCATTCCCACCAACTGCAAGTCCGATTGCTTTAAATGAGTGAGAATAGTTTCCCAGTAATATTACCAAGTGTAATGTAATTCCTCTGTAGTTCGCAGGATTTAGTGTGTCACCTTTCTTGAAGATAGCCACAAGTACACATTTTGACCATGCATCAGGATAATACAATTGTCCAATATATGATTAAATAGTGTTGATAGGTCAGGCGAAATAAAATCATAAGCATCACTAAAGAAATCGGCATCATGCGTTCATAATCGCTATGTTTCTATCTATTCAAATCATTGATATTTCTTTACTTCTATGGTTTCTTCTCTCGAGGTATAATAATCTTTACTGCTAAATTGACATTGTTTTTAATCTAAGATCATAAACATGACCCACATGTCTTTGAGATCATTTAAACAGATCAGATGATTTTACCATATCGTTATTGTAGTACTTATATTTAGCTCTACGTTTAACTTTAATGATACAAAATATTGTTGTTGTTTTTTTAAACCACAACATTATTCATTAAAAAAAGAAATAAGATTTTATCTGTTTACAAGATTCATCGAACAATGCCGACTTTGGATGTGTACATCTATCGTTAGATCTAGTTAGGACATACTTTTTAAAACATTGACTAGAAATATCTTGAGCTAGATCTAAAAAATCATTCATACATTGATTTATGTCCAAAGTATTGCTAACAAGCTTACCATTAGTTTTATTAAAAGATCATGCTTGCTTTCAACAAGTTCCAAAAACATATTTGTTTTTGAAGTATCCCACAACATCTTATCATATCTGTCACATGTAGCGTTTAAAAAAGTACAGTTTACGCAGTATGCTTTCTCTGTTTATATTATTAAATATACCCTGCTCAATTTTTATGCGATAACGAGTCTTGTGTTTTTTCAAGTTGTCATTCGTAATTACATTTAAATAATTCTCCAAGTAAAAACATTCCATCAAGTTTATGTAATATATTTACATGCTAACTCCAAGGATTGTAAGAAATGATCTCGTAGTGTTCGTTTCACATTGTGATAAGGGTGACCTGTGTTTAAGTTGGCATTAAAGTTATATCTGAATTGACAGCATCTGTGAGAATTAACACGTGAAATCCAACAATTACTTTTGACTCTATAACATAGATCTTTATATATACTATAAATAGGAGAATATGTCGTTGACATTATCATAAACACAGCAATAAGTCCTCCTCGACATAAACTAGATAGGGGTTAAAGCCGGGTTAAGGCCAAAGCCCAGCACTGCATTGTTTGGTGTCTCTTTGTTCTCGTCCAAACGAAATTTAAGATGTAATTTATCAATATCTTTGAAGTTATTAACTCCCAAAACTTCACTGCCATGTGAAATTGATAAAATCATAGAATCAAATAATATAAACCTTTTTAAAATATCGTGTAACCGGCCACAATAGGTTCCTTTTGGGATGCAAAACAGAGAGAACGAACGATACATAAAATTATATTTATAGTTACAGTTTTCCTTTATTCCACAACCAAATAGGCCAAATGAGTTTACACGCACCCAAGGTTATAACGCATCACGTGAGGGTTCCTTGATTTTGCAGAAACACAAAAGAGGTTGCACAGTTTTATTTTCTTTACTTTGATTCCGGGGCATATATTTTTTGGCCTGTCTGTCACTCTGTCTGTGGCATGTCTGTGGCAAAAAATGAAAACTTTAACCTTGACTACTACTTTTAAACCGTAACATGTACGGCTTCCATATTTCACATGTGCATTCCTTGTAGATGTTGCCATAGGTGGCATCAGACAGTGTTTCACAAACACATCTTGTTTAAGTATGTTGCAAACCTATTTATTATATTTCAAAGTATATAAAAAACGTAACATGTAGAAAGAAATTACAGCAAAATATCACAGTAAATACACAGAAACAAACGGTTGATTAAGGTACCCCCTCCCCCTCCCCCACCCCCTAAACTTTTATCATCACACACACCAAAACCAAAACCAAAGTTACTCAATGTATTGTCATCACCATGAGTACAAACAACAACAATATCTTATCTTCTTAATATTGGTAAGTCTATTTGTAATTTTATTATTATTTTATTATCATTATTTCATAACATTTATTATGATTAATAATAGTAATATTATAAATATCGTTCAGGGGATATTAATTTTGGATAACTAACCGTTATTCTTGTGCAATTTGAAGCGTTTTTCATCTGTAAACAGCACGTTGGCCCAGTCGGCTCTCGTTCACCTCATGCCGGGCCAAGCAAAGTCGTTCCCTACGACGTCTGTCTTGTCAAATCAACACCTTTGTATGGCCGTCTGCTCCAATGCCTGCTTCTTGTAATTGATTTATAACTTTTTGTAGTTCAGGTTATTCCCGATATTCCGATCTTGACCATGGGTGATCATCCTTCGCCTTGGAGCACGCTGGATTTCGCGGACATTTCCGGTGGCTAGAAACTTTTCCCAAAGTCTCCATATTGTTGACGATGCTCTGTTGAAAACTCGCACGACCTATAAATAAAAATAGCGTATTTTTAACAGACTTATTTTCTTTCTTATGTGCCCAAAGTTATGTCATTATTTTAAGGTTAAATGGATGTTTAACTTACCTGACGAGCGGAATGATCCTGTAGCGGGATACCGACTGCACAAGCGCTTTTCCTTTGACATTCGCCGCATTATAATTTACACATTTATGCTTTTGTACATGTACAATGCCTACTAAATGACAGAGATGAAAACATCACACAGTAGATGGTAAGCACGGGTTGCACCATCCTCGGTACCCAGGCTATTCATAATACATATGATACCCTGGGAAAATTGGCTAGCGAAACTT